>CM046876.1:225720522-225938022 GCA_025667525.1 Glebionis coronaria
TATATATTTATGTATGTATGTATATATGTATGTATGTATATATATATATATAGTATATATATATATATATATATATATATATATATATATATATATATATCTATATATATAATATATATATATATATATATATATATCTATATATATATATATATATATATATATTATATAATATATATATATATATATATATATATATATATATATATATATATATCTATATATATATATATACTAGTGGCAAAACCCGGCCGATGGACGGGTATGACTTGTGATTGTCGTTTACCTTTTTTATTTTGAAGAATTTTTGTTTATAATTTTTTCATTTGAACGATATTATGAAAATTTTATTGTTTTTTATTGTAATTGTGTTTTAATGCATGATCAGACAATATTTGTTGTTTTCTTTTTTGAAAATGTTTGTTTATAAAGTTCATTTTTTAAGCATAGTATGATTATTTGTTGCATTACATGTTCTTGTGAGATTACCTTAGGTACTTAAGTTGTTAACTAAAATAAAAATGTGTTTCTTTTTAAAGTTGGTTTTGGTAAATTGTATTGTTTTCGTTTCGACTTGTTCAATAGTCGGTGGCGTTATCCATTTATTTTGAAGTAATGATTGAGAATCTAAAAGTTATGTATGTTATCAAAAAAAATATATATATTTTTGTCTTGTTTAAGAATGAAATTATATTTATTTTGGTATATAGTTTACTTAAAACGAATGTTGTTTTTGTTTGTATGTTTATAAATTATATATCTTCTATGTTATAAAAATGTGTAGTGTAATAAGAACATAATGCGATAACAAAAATAATATTTTTATTTTTTTGCTGTTTTTTACAAAGTTCTCAAGAAAATGTAATGTGAGATTAGGTTATAACATACGTTTTACGTTTATGCTGGGTTAATTTGTACCTTCGACTCATACAAAGTGTTCATAGTGGTATATTTGATTGTTTCATATTAAGTGTCCAATAAATAAAGAAATCTTAATTACTATAATAAATTTTTATTTTTCTCTTTGAATATATGATTCAACTCATATTTAACTTAATTTAGTTTTTTTTTTACTTTGTTTTGCATTAAATGATGGCACACTTATCGTTTAGTTAACTATAATTATAAGAATATGTCGTACCTAAAACTTTGTATTTGTAAGTTACGAATACTATTAGATTTAAGTTTATTTAGATATCATAATTTTCTTTCGATATGAAAGAACTAATTTCACCATCCATCTTATTTTATTATAATAGATAAGATTAAACACAAATTATATGCGAAAAAAACATACCTTTACGAAGAGCATTTAAATTATCTTTCTATAAATATGCTATATGATACACTTTCGACAAAACTTTTTTTTCATTTTTTTCACGTTTTCAAAAATTATCATATATGATACTAATATCATATACGATGTATGACCAGTATATATATGATATAACCTATCATATATGATAGAAAACCCATATCATATACGATTTAACACTGTTATCATATATGATGAATCTCATATATGATATTTCACGTAAATTTTTACAAGAAGAAAAAAAACTAAATTTTTTTTCTTCGAAAGTATATCATACTGCATATTGGTAGAATAGATAATTAAACGCTCGTCGCGATGGTATAACTATTTTCGTTTAATACTTAACGGTTTAAGAGATATTTATATTATAAAATAGGTGAAAAATAAAATATATTTAATATTATCGATTAGATAAAAATGAGATGAATGGTGGGGATGACTCTTCTTATATCCAAAGAAAAATATAATATCTAAAATAACTCTTCTCATACTATTAGGTGCCGTTTGGTTCAGGGATATTCAAGGATATTAGGGGATATTCAAAATTTTTACATTTTAATATCCTCCAAATATTGTGTTTGGTATAACCAAAGAAGGAATTTAAAATTTCTTGAATTCCCAAAATGAGGGATATTAGAATTCCTCCAAAAAAGTGAGCAATTTTAATTTACTTGAAAATTATTTTTCATAAACTTTTTTTCTTATCGTTATTATTTTGGTTTTTATGTTTAAATAAAAAATTATAAAATTTATAAAACTTATATAAATTTAAGTAAATAATTATATAGAATTTTTTTATGAAATATATATATAATTTTTATAAAATTTATTGAAATTTCTTAAAAAATTTAAATACTTTTTTTTATAAAATTAATGAATTTTTTTTATAAAATATATATAATTTTTTTTATAAAATTAAATGAGTTTTTTAAAAATTTTAATGAATTTTTTTATAGAACTTATATAAAATTTATATAAATTTTTTATAAGATTTTTATAAAATTTATATAAATTTTTTGTTTAATTTTATTAAATTTTTATAAAACTTAATGAATTCTTTTATAATATTTATATAATTTTTTTTTTTATAAAATTTATGATTTTTTTTATAATATATAAACTTTTTATAAGGTTTAATATATATATTTTTATAAAATTTATATAAACTTTTTATAAATTTTGTGTAAGAATTTAAAAAATTTATATAATGCTTTTATTAAATTTATATAAATTCTTATAATATTTATATATATATTTTAATAAATTTTAAATAAAATTATTATATATTTTTATATAATTTATATAATTTTTTTAAAATTTATATAAAATGTGAAAATTCGAATTTTAATCTTTTAAATAGAAAATATATATAAGAAAATATTTATTCGTTAATTGGTTCAACCTAAAATAAAGATTTTAAAAAATTATAAATTCTACCAACCAAACAGGCTTAGGCATTTTAAATTCTAGAATTTTAAATTCTGAGGAATTTTAATATATTAGAATTTAGAATTCCAGAATTTTAATATCTTGAAATAAACGGCCCCTTAATGTGAGATGGAGAGAGTATGTAGCTTATTATAGTTTTATATGTTTAGTTTATTCAACATTAATTTTATATATTTTAAAAGTCTGGTCTCTCAAATGTCGAGTCTTAAGCAAAAATAAAGTTGGCTTTTGAGTGATAAGTAACTCTCTAACTACTCTGTAACATCTTTAATTGCTTAATTATATTAAAAGATAAATACATAATAATATCGAGATGAATCCTTACAATAACATACTCCTAATACGAATCCTGTAAGTCTCTTAAATTGAATGATTAATATAAAAATTATAGTCTTATTTTGCCTTCGTAGTCAAAACATCAATTTATAATACAAATCATTTAATCCTGTTTCCAAGAGACATCATTTCTTCTTGAAACATTATCATCGTATACTTGTTTAAATTGTTCAAATTTAACTTTCACCAAGTTAATCAATTTTTGATAAAATTGTCGGTAATACCTGTAGCGATGAAGCTTCTAAAAAGAATTCTATGTGTTATGAATAACAAAATTATGACACCTAAATCCTTAGATGTGGTTTTCATAGAATTAGTTTTGCAATTCAAAAAGAGCTTGCGACGCAGTTTGTTGCTCGCTTGCCTTTTACAACTATGTAATTA
Organism: Glebionis coronaria; assembly: GCA_025667525.1. Taxonomy (NCBI): domain Eukaryota; kingdom Viridiplantae; phylum Streptophyta; class Magnoliopsida; order Asterales; family Asteraceae; genus Glebionis; species Glebionis coronaria. The sequence goes on from CM046876.1 coordinate 225,724,007, forward strand.
AATAGATAATATGCCAACTTATTTATATTTAAAAAATACATAGAAACATTGGTTCTTTCTAGATTATAACACCATAATACGAAATCTGTTTTAAAAATCTATTTTTGGTGTTATTTAAAAATATATGTGAATAGCTAGTTCGAGAATGTGAACTTACTGAGTCTGCTAGTTCGAGAATATAGGATATGATTATCAATTTTTGGTGAGAAATCAGTTGGCATTAATAAGATACCAAAAATACCTATCATATGTTTATGAGCTTGCATAAGGCTCTTTGTAACAATAAATATTTATGACCATATATCAAGAGTTTTAATGACCACAGTAGACGAACGATATGTCATGTGACTATATATCAAGGTAAATACATGTACTTTTGCTGCAAGAAGTAAAAAAATATTTCGTGGTTAGTTTTGAGTATAGTCACAATTTTGAAAATATGTCTTATTCGGTGGTTGTGCTCATGACGATGTTTTTCGTATTTATACTCGTTATAATGTAAACTTATATCTTTTTTTCAATAAATATCAAAATTTTAAGTAGTACAACAAATGAAGCATAATGTACAACTTATTAATACAAATAACAAATTAAAATTTGAATAATACAACCTATTAATGTGTATGTACAACCACAACAAGATAAGAACTTTTATAACACATTACATTTAAAACAATTATTAAAATGTAATTGATATTATAATTAAAACACTTCATTACCAAAATTTACAAATAAAACAACATATTGTACAAAACAACAAATGTCACTACATCTTATTTTTTCAAAATTAAATAATAACAATAAACATATAATTAATACACCCCATTACTTAAATATACAATTTTATTTTCACATTACAAAACAATTTAATACATATATATTTACAATTTTCAATATCAAACCAGATTAACTGGTTTAACCGAGAACCAGAGCCACAATCGATTCGGTTAGACAATTAAATGAAGTTACATAAACCATATTCGCTTTTTGAAATGTTGTTAAAAATCACTATAGTTAAAATATTATTTATCGAAATTATGTTAAAAGTACCCGCAGCCGCATCATCTGGGTACCCTGCTAATCACTTATTATTTTTCTCTACCTCTACCTAATATTTTGATATGATGTATAGAGTTTCTTTAATTGAAATAAACGAAATATACTTTGCAGGTTGCCATTATTTTGTGTTCTTGGATAGAGTGCGGGTTCATCAAGGTCTTTGACCTACGACATTAGCGTGCGGAGACTTCTACAATTTTAGGGCATCATCAGAAAATTTCTTGTTGGAATATGATCAGGAGAAGGGAATGTGAATGAAGTTTATTTAACGCTTGATTGAAGATACTTTCCACTGAATTACCAACTTAGTGTGCAGCAACCCATCAGATGATTCCATGCTTATGCAAAACTAACAAAACATTTCTGCAACATTCTTTGTAAAAGCAATGAGGAATATATTGATCATCTTATGTTAATAGAAATGGTAAAAAAAGCATAGTGAAGAGAAAGCTATGCATTTATTTGTGTGCTTAGAACATACGAATTCATTAAATCTCGTCCAAACAATCAACAATCTGTATCATTTTATGTAGCGAAAACTCCTAATATCCTAACTTGATTAGACATCCAGAAAGTCAACGTGTGTAAAAAATAGATAATTTTACATTTATTATATTTCAACGATATTGAAGAATTTCATTTCGTACCTTCGAACTTCATTGCCACAAGCTTTTGCAAATATAATCGATCCTGAAACAATTTTCTTGCTGCACTTGCTCTCCTAGATTGGAAGTTTTCTTTGCACGAATGCATGTTGAGGCTAGAAAGATGCCTAGCTGGCGTATGAACTTTATTAACCGAACTCCTATGCTCTGCAACTATTGAGTAAAGACTAAATTTAGTAGCTTCTTTAAGTTCACCTTCAAAACAGAAAATCTTAGAATCAAAAATAGTAATATGATGACTCACTTATGCAAGTGTCGTGTTCTCTAATGTAGAGCAAATTACCACTGCAATACGCTCATAACTGCTCCATGTATTCTTGCATTTACAGTTAGAAGACGGGCACGTTGTCTTCTCTTTGTAGAGAATGAATAACAGAATTATCTCATGTGATGCTTATGCATCTGATGATCAAGTGAACCTAAGAGGGAACGGTATGGCGGCGAGCTAGGCTCGCCGTGCCTAGGTGGCAGGCTCGCCGCCGCTCGCCGCCCTTCGCCGTTACACCGACCCCCCTCGCCGGTTCTCAAATGTCACTTTGTGACATTGCTCGTTGGAAAAGAAGGTGGGGCCCAAAATTTTTTATTACCGTTACAAACGGCTAGATTTAAAAAAAAAAAAAAAAAAAAAATTTATTATTTTTAAACCCTATATAAACTCATTACCTTATACATTTTTAAACACACAAAATACATTCTACAATCAAAAAAACACTCCAAAAATCACAAAAAAAATGTCAAACCTCCCAAACGATTACCTCAACTACGTTAACATCCTCAACCACGGCACGGATCCGAATCAATCGTCGTCTTCTTCTCCCGCGACGCAATCCGGCCAAGGTTCCGGTCAAAACTATTCGCAACAATACTTTCCACCATTAACACCCCACCAAATTTATCAACAACAACTAGCGTTTCACCAAAATCAATATTCACCACCTCAATATCCATATCCACCATCTCAATATCCATATCCACCATCTCAATATCCACCATCTCAAAATGTCCCCGAAACTCAATTCAAAGTACCACAATCTCAACCGCCACAACGAAAGCAAAAAAATACCGGTCGTGGCAGAGGGAAACGGCCGGCAAAAAAAAATGTTGCGGTTGATTTATCCGCAGACGAGGACGACATCGATGATGTAGAGGAAGTTGAATTTTCGGCACCCCTACGGTGGTCACCTGATGAGGAAAAAATACTGGCCGAGGTTTGGGTCGCCGCTTCCGAAGACAAAGAACGCGAGAATGATCAAACTGAAGAGTTTTTTTGGAACATGATTTTGGAAGATTTCAACCGGCGTAACTCAATCAAGCGTACGAAGAATATGCTGACCGGGAAATGGAGTCGTTCGCACCCCGATGTTCAAAAGTTTCACGCTATCTTCAAAAGCCTTAAAAAGGCTAGCGGTGAAAACGAAGACGACGTGCTTGAAGCTGCACGACGTGAATTCGCGGCTTGTAACGAACGCCGAAAATTTACGCTTGAACATATGTGGAGGGTGCTTAGAAACTTCTCAAAATGGAACGCACCCGAGGGTCTTGACCAAATTGATCATAGCAACGTATTTGCTCCAGATGCTAAGCGTCGACCACCCGGCAAACAGAGACCCGCCAAGAAGACACGATCAGAAACAACTGAGAGCAGCACGGGTAGTGGATCGACCACTTCGAAGGAAGACATAAACGAGGCTTTACTCCGCAAATTAAACGCGGGTAAAGAGCTGTACGAGTCAAGGAAAGCTAAAGCCGATGCCGAGAAGGCTAAAGTGGATGCCGATATGGAGTTTAAAGAGCTGGAGTTTCTCTCCATTCGGACCGACGATTTGTCAGAACCTCAAAAGTCGGTTATCATGAGGAAACAACTACAAATCGCGGCAAAATATCAACTCTAGGATGTTTTTTTTGTATTGTTTTTTTTTCGTATTGTCTTTTTTTTCCGTATTTTTATATTCGTAGCGTAATTTTATTTCTCGTATTTGTATTTTATTTTTTAGTATTTTGTAATTTTTAATTTTATGAAATGAATTTTTATTTTGTGTGAAAATTGAAAAATTAAATAAAATGGTGAGTGGTGGGACCCAAGTGAAGAGGAGAGAGACTAGTTGTGATAAAGGGGGTGTTTTTGGAGAAGAGGAGAGAGATTAGTTGGTATGACGTGGCGCTAATGTGACGCAGTGAAGAGGTAACCACCTCTTTGTGATACCTTTCCCTCTAAGAATCAATAACTTTCTAGGAGTGATATAAATGCAAGAGGGGGCCAATAAAAAATTGAATTGCAAATTTAAAGGATACTATAGTCGCAATCCTTCCTCAGATATCGATAAGCACAAGCGGTGGTCAAGAACTTGGTCAATGAGGGTCCATCTTATTCGGTCAAAACTGAAGCATAAGAGGTCAAACCTTCTATTGAAAATAGATTTAACGTCAGTGTCAAATAAAATAAGGCTGTACTTGCTACAACTGATTCTAGTGGTGTCCTAAATGAAAGCCAATTGGAGCCTAAAGACTAAATCATTATGATGGTCGCAAGGGAGCGTCAACACAAAAAGATTTGGTTCATATGCTTACCAGAGGCAATTGATTTGGTTTGGTTATCGGGTTATTTGGTTCGGTTGGTTAATTGGTCGTGTTGGCACTACATATGAAGCACTTTCCTGTGCTGGAGGATAAGCAATTGGAACATCCAACACGTCACACTGCGTTAGCCTTAGAAATTCTACAAAATAAAAAGTAGTCTCTATTAGCTGTTGATTATGATTGACAGCCATATGTTATCTTAATATAGTTATGATTGATTATCTTGCTTAATATAGGCTCAATGTCTGTCCAATTGTAACTATATATATTCATATATCATATTGAGTAATGGAGAGAAACCATTCTACTATCATATTTTAACATGGTATCAGAGAGTTAAAGCTCCAAGTACACAACCCACCACAAAAGAGTTATCCTCCGGTCATCGGTTTTTCACTGATGATTCGGAGGGATCCGCTTAATTTTCTTTCGCTTTATTGTTTTTCATAAGTACGTTTTCTTTTTCAAATAAACCCCAACATCATTGTCTCATCATCATTATTCTTGTTTTACGACCGAAAATCATTGTTATTTTTCAAAATTAGTTGGTAAAAAATGTCGCTCCTACCTAAAGGCAAAATAAGCCATGACGTAAAAAAAAACGTCACGTAAAGGAGGAAGTCGCAAGCAGTCAGCAACTATGCCGTTGAATACAATTATTCTTCCGTCTCAATAAACAAAGAAGATGAATGAAAAAGAGGCTTTCAATATATGTTCCAGTTTTCAGTCGAGAAGCTTGACGTTCAAACTGCGGGGAGTATTAGCTGTTGATTATGATTGACAGCCATATGTTATCTTAATATAGTTATGATTGATTATCTTGCTTAATATAGGCTCAATGTCTATCCAATTGTAACTATATATATTCGTATATCATATTGAGTAATGGAGAGAAACCATTCTACTATCATATTTTAACAGTCTCCAGTTACAAAACCACAACAAAGTATGACAACACTAAAACTTTTAACAATTTGACTCTGATGATATTTTATCTTTCTGCATTTACCAACATCTTGGATTCTAGGCAAGGTAATTAAGTACAGAAATAACCTATGATTTAAGCAGGTACATAAAGCATAAGAGTACCAAAATTATGATAATAATTTGTTAAGTGGTGGCTATAAAATTAGTTGCACTACACGTTCATGCTTTATTTTCAAAGCCACCAGATCCAATATAGTTAAAACATATGATAAATAAGCAACATAATGAAGAAATAGACCATAATGTACAGATAAATTTTTGATTGAAGATTGTTACCTGTAAGGTGGATGGTCACTCCAGTTCATCTTAGTTGTCGCGGCTCCATAAGATGGGTGTATATGATTATGTGTAAAGAAGTCGTTCCATAAGAACTTAATCCATAAGAACTACAGGTTTTCCATTATATCCACCGACTCTAAAGAACAATTAGCTCAATAAAAATATAGCTGGCATGTTAGCTGCCTGACTTGCAACAACAACTTGTTTCATGTTGAATCATGGAATAGGACACCATTGACCAAGCTGATCAGCAACTACTACCAGTAGGTGCAGCCGGATTGGACATTCATTGATGGGCCTGAAAGAATGGCAAGACACGCAACATGGTATTGTTATAGGCTTGGTTTCAGAAGCATATGACATACTTGTGATTGCAGATGATTGCAGGTCAATGAATTTAAAAAGTGTTTATGTCAGTGGGTAAATACCTTCACCGCTGTAATGCTCAACTTCAACTCTTTTAATCAAATTTTCTTTCCCAAAATTTGCCTCAAACACTCGATTAAAGGATGTCAACAGAATTATGTGTTGGTAACTGGTGTGGTAATTTCTAACACTCCTTTTGGTTTTTACTGAAAATGGACATTTTACATATTCGGGAAGGTATTGCAATTCTAATGATGTCAAGCATCATAACTCTAAAGCTATTAATTAAGGACATAAGCAAACAAATCAATTAACCCTAAACACCCTCTCATTTAACCTTTGCTAAATTGGACTATAAATAAAACCCTCAGATAGTCGTGGTTGTAGTGGATGTAAAAGACGTTTATATTGCCTTTTTGTTCTTACGTGCGTAATACCATCTTTCGATAGCCAAAGATTTGGTTTTTGAACTCAAAAGAAAAAGATCACGAACTGAATTTAATGATAAAGAGCTATGATATTTTTCTCTCATATTGTGTTTATTCTTTAGATAGTCCCTTAAATCACAAATATATTTGTGTCCTACACCAATGAGTGTGCAAAAGAATGTTATTTTAGATTTTACTTTACGCATCCACCATTTTCCGAAACTTTAATGCTTAGAATATTCCTGTATGCTAGAAAATTAGTAATATAGTGGATGCTCCATTAGAGGAATCGATGATATTGTTGAGGTTAAGGATGTATTTCTAGGACCGTAACAACAACAATACCAACGGTCTAAAACACTAATTAAAAAATGCGGTGAATATGCTTTCCATGTGGACAAAAAAGCTACCATAAGAGGGCTTGTCAACCTCGCCAATTTCCCGAGACTCAAATTGGTTATGCTGCGAGGTTTGAAAATAAAGCTAGAAATGTTAGTTGATCGTCGACAAAAACAAAGGATAGCCAAAAGCTCCTGCTTCTGTTAAACTGTCGCCAATAATACTGACTTGTATAACACTGCAAATTTTATTAAAATATTTTATATTTAGAAAGAGCCTGTTCAATGACGGCTCAATTGGCAGGACGGGCTAGCATTGCTCGTTACTTGATGCTACTTTCAGAGATGGTGTTGCTTTACCAGACTCAAATCCACCCCACCATTCTATCAAAAGAATGTAAATAAAGCCTCTTTAACTGCAGCCAATATATTAGTTGAGAAACACCAAATTGTAGTATAAATGATGAACTTGGATATTGTTACCTTACATAAAATATTAAGAATTTTGGACTTACCGCCAAATGATGTACATCTCGAACAAACGATGAAACATTTCGAGCATCTAATAAAATCACGAAATAAGAACCAAGCATGGTCGGCCTGAGCCATGTCCACATGTTTGTCCTCTTTTTTAGTGGATCAACTAATTTTTCTTTTTTAGTCGAGGGTGTAAAAAAGTGCATTATAGTCACCTGGCTATTCCGTGATAAGTAGGCCTGAATCATCAACTTTGAAAAAGAGAGAAATTAGATGATTAAATTAAAAGACGTGGAGACGTCTTGTTGATTAAGATTTAACAGAGATCTTTGGCTTGTTGAGTGTTCATTATTTGCCTCTACCTGTCAACCATTATAATACATCTATAAGAAAAAGGAAGTAACAAATAGGCAAAAGAGATGTAATTATTATCTAACAGCTTAAGATCCCCACCTCTAAACTTCTAGCCGTCCTATCATCGATTTTTGTTCCACATGCACATAGAACGGATAATTTGAGTAACGTTGTTCATGTTCCCTATAAATTTGTTGGTTATGTTGAAGTGTATTTACTTTTAAGTGGCATGAGAGTTCACCGTAAGATACTATTGTTATAAGTGAGTCAGGGACAATTACTGGTTCCTTATCAGGTATGACTAGCATAGGCGTTGGCTTTTTCATACAATAGTCTAACATGAATAATCCCTTCATCTTTGGTGAGACTAAGTTTTTGTCGAAATTTAGTTTTGCTTACAAAAATATTACATGGATGATTTCTTTTGGCAGCCAATTTTGGACCTTTCAAAACTCTAGCTTTGAAAGGAACCCTGGTTTATGCGCTAATCAAGACTTGTTGCCACCTCCGATAGCATTTGATAAAGATGAGGATTTTCCTATCTTCCGTATCCTTGTAATCATTGGGTTTGGAACTGGTTACTATCCGCGTTCAGCTAATCTGCCAACTTCGAAACAAACTAAGTTTCAATAGGAAGCTATCGGTTCATCAATGACAGATAGTATTGCAGCTCACTGTGACCAGTTATAATAATTCCTTTATCGTAAGTGTCCTACTGTGGCCTTCCCGCACGACCCAACATCTGCATTACATCTGATAGGTGTGTAAACACCCATCCTTTTACCACTTAATTCTGGCTAAAACAAGACCAAAACACGTGTTTAATATCATTTGTTTGGAATTATGCGTGGTTTTTGTGTTTATTGTGATTTCAGAGCTAACCGGATGAATATTAAAGAAAACATGGGATTGCACGGGTTTTATCCAGGAAAAAGACTCAGGATAAAGTCTATTGTCCAAGAGATGCAAAAGATTTGAAGTCACTGGGCCTATTCGAAGATTTATCGAAGAAAAGGACCAAAGACGGAAGATTTACATAAGTCGAAGAAACTCAAGTCTATTTAACGAAGAAATTAAAAGACGAGTTGAATTTAATCGACAACAAATCCCGAATCAGAATCGAAAACGTCAACTTTTCTGAAAAGACGAGAAGACAAGAAGAAAGGGAGAAAGCCCACTCACCAACCAACCACTAGGAGTATAAATAGATACTCCCTTCACATTTTAGGGAGTTAGCTTCATTTTTCTTTTTCCCAGGTTCTTAGGATCGGTTCATCACAAACACCATTAGGGTGTTTGGTGATTTTCATCTTTTTCTTTCAATCTTGTAACTCTTAATCATTACTCTTGTTATTTTTACATTAATCTATCAATTCCATCTTTTCATTCATCTTGTTCTTCATCATCATCTATTGCAAGTTCTTAAGTTTTTATTTGATTCTAGTTTGATCTTAAAAAGTTGTTGATTTAGTGTTTTTATTGGTGGGATTTATTACTTATGGTATTTAAATGATTTGTGTTTAATTCGGTAAAACCTTTTTGAGTATTTGGTTTGATTTTGATTAAGAAACGAGTTCCCTGTTCCGCTACTGTTTCTGTTCTTCGTTACCAGATCTTTCCGAACAGAGCATATTTTCCGCATAGACAATTTCTCATTTCCCTTATTCGGAATATTGGTTATTCCGAATAGGGGTGTTAATTTTCTCTTACTCGGAATACCTCAGATATTCCGTATAGGCCTTACTTTCCGCATAGGGTATGTTTTCCGAATAGGCTATATTTTCCGAATAAGCAAGTTTTTCCGAATAGAGTATTACATTCCGCATAAGCAAACTTTCCGCATAAGGGAGTTTTTCCGAATAGGGACCTGTTTTCCGAGTAAAGCAATTTTTCCGCATAGAATTATTTTTCCGAATAGCATCTTATTTTCCGCATAGACGTTTATTCCGAATAGGTTCTTTCTTTCCGAATAGACATTATTTTCCGCATAGGACTTGTTTTCCGCATAAGGTATTTTTCAGTTAGGGTATTTTTCCAGTACTGTTTTGATTTAATTTCTTATTTCAATTTTGCTTTTTAATTGTTTTAATCTTTTCTTTCCCCTGTTTTAGTAAAATAGAAAATCAAATCCACTTTTTGTCACCAAGAACAATCATTCCACTTTAAACTGAGATCAATTCGAGAGGATTCCGAGAATTATATTTTGAACCCATAGCAAAAAAAAAAATATTTTGGGTTGTTATTGTTCATGTTGTTGAAAGGCGGGTTGTTGTTGTTATTATTGTTTGGAGGTGGTACACCGGCCATGTCTAAGTGATCGAGAGGCTCGGGCTCTTGATAAGACGTGGATCGAGTGCGCATACACCTGCAAAAGAACTAACAAGGCAAAAACAATACAAAAATATTTTTGGTTTTTTTTTTGTGTTTTTTACTTTTTAGGATTTTTGAAAATTTTATATTTTTTAGTTGTTTTTGAAGATTTTTATGAAAAAGTTAACGTTCACGAACGGATCCCAAAATCCAAGTTCTCACAAAAAACTTTTGATCTTAACGAGAAGAGCCGGCAGCGGCGCCATTTGATACATATTTTTTTTTTGCTATGGGTTCAAAATATAATTCTCGGAATCCTATCGAATTGATCTCAGTTTAAAGTGGAATGATTGTTCTTGGTGACAAAAAGTGGATTTGATTCCGGATTTTATTGGCCCTCCATATACCATGACGCTCACGATATGGTCAAACGATGTGATGTTTGCCAAAAGCAAGGCAAAATCACACATAAAGACGAGATGCCTCAGAATTTCATTCAAGAGTGTGAAATCTTTGATGTGTGGGGTATCGACTTTATGGGGCCATTCCCTTCATCTAAAGGAAACAAATACATCCTTGTAGCCGTAGACTACGTTTTAAAGTGGGTTGAAGCCAAAGCTTTACCTACTAATGACGCAAGGTGGTTTGTAACTTTTTAAAAGCTCTTTTCGCTAGATTCGGTGTACCTCGCGCCATTATTAGTGATCGTGGGACTCATTTCTGCAATGACCAATTTGCTAGAGTCATGGCTAAGTACGGTGTAAATCATCGTCTTTCCACAGCCTACCACCCACAAACTAATGGCCATGCTGAAATATCCAACCGAGGACTGAAGCGAATTCTGGAAAGAACCGTGGGAGAGCATCGTGCCGCATGGGCTGATAAACTTGATGATGCTTTGTGGGCTTTCCGTACTGCTTACAAGACCCCGATCGGCTGTACGCCTTATCGTCTTGTGTACGGGAAAGCGTGCCACCTCCCCATTGAGTTGGAGCACAAGGCTTATTGGGCCTTGAAGTGGGCTAATTTTGATATAAACAAAGCCGGTGACCTACGCAAGATCCAACTCAATGAGCTGAATGAACTTCGGAATGAGGCTTATGAAAATTCTTTGATCTATAAGGAACGAACTAAGCTCATTCACGACTCCAAGATCAAAAACCGAGAGTTCCATGTTGGAGACAAAGTCTTACTTTTTAACTCTCGGTTGAAAATCTTTTCGGGCAAGCTCAAATCTCGTTGGTCCGGCCCATTCACCATCGCCCAAATTTTTCCATATGGTACTCTCGAGCTCGCTCAACCTGATGGACCGAATTTTAAGGTGAATAGCCAACGGGTGAAGTTGTACTTTGGTGAGGACACCTCTCAAGAGGTGATTCCATCCCTCACCACGTTCCCCATGAACTAATTTTGGGCCGAGTCAGGCTCGTGACTCGGTTATAAAAAACAAGCGCTCCTCGGGAGGCAGCCCGAGTATCTATCCCTTTAACCCCCTAAGTGTAGGGGAGGACCTATTTTGGTCGTTTGTGTTTGTGTGGTGATGTGATTACAGGGATAACTGCAATCTTGGAATTCTTTGAAGAACCGTGCTCCCGTGTTATCTGAAATCCGGTTCTATCTCTCAACTATCGTGATTCAATTTTCTTCATAATCACATTTAAAATTGATCACTTTAGTCGTCTCTTCCTTAACTCGAGTTAACCAACGTGCACAATGTCATAAGTGTAGGGGAGATTTTTCCCACATGCTTAAACATTGAGGACAATGTTTATCTTAAGTGTAGGGGGGACTTCTATCGAAGTTTTAAGTGGACTTTTCCATGAAAATGCCTTCATTTAACCGGAAAATCCTATTTTTCAATATTTTTCAAATTTTTTATTAACTTTGGCCATTTAGTCGTAATTTTTAAATTTTTATCGTTGCTTTCGTATGTATATATCCCACAATAAAGTCAAAATTATTAATAAAGTGGTGAAGCTAGTTTAGAAATCTTTGACATATTAGGCCCGTTGCGTTTATTTTGACTCAACCCGAATAGACTTATCCAAGTTTATTCTAGCTAGTATCCTTAACCATGTAGACCTTAATCGGTTTATTAGGCTAAGTATCCGCGAGTCTCATTACTTGAGACTTTAAATTGTGGAGGACGAGAAATGATAGAGTCAATTATAAGTCGGTATTCTTGCGCAAGCTCACTTGGTGTAATTATTTGCCTATTCTCCCATCACTTGCTAATAATTTATCTGCAATAAGTAAGGTCGTACGATTTGAAAAGTTACTTAGCTTCTAGCCCAAGATCGTTTAAAAGTTGCTCGGTAATGATAAGAGTTCATAACAAGGCATAACTTATGAAGCGGGGCGCGAAGATTGGCGAGTCCGAAAAGGCCCTAACAAGGCATGAGGATTCCATTTTATTGCTGAAGATCCAAAGTGATGTGAAAAGCATTATTCCTAAAGTCAATATGAAGGATCAAGACTCACGACGAAAAGCAATCAACTCCCATAAAGATCATGGAGAAGCTTATCCGAAAAGACCCTAACAAGGTATGAGGATAAATAGATCCAAGTCCGAAAAGGAGGCGGATCGTTGTATCTCAAAATCCCAATTAGAGATTGAAGAAATAATCATGAAGTCGTGGTCAACAAAGTTGGAGTACCCCTCAAAAGTCTCCAAGTGAAGAAACTCTATTATGATGAGAAGACCATTATCTCAAAAACGTCTCTCGAAGATATGAAGTATGAAGTACATGCCAAATATCGGCCCGAGAAAGGTCTCAAATCATGAACCAAGTTATGCCAAGATATGAACTTTTTGATATCCCGAGAAGCAGTTTTAAGAGATTTTGTCCTTTAGCTAACTATTGATCAAATCGTCCTACTTTGCTTTCAGCCTTAATAAACTATCGAAATAAGTCCAAAAATGCATCTTCATGATCATTCTAAGACAAAAAAAAATATAATATAAGAGATACACCTAGGAATAAGGGAGTTTAAGCATTTAATTAAGCCATGTGTGTAAGTGTTTGATTTACTAACTTATAATAACAATGATCTCGTTTTTAAGCTTAGTTTGGGGAACGTGAAACTTGAGGGTGATAAATCTTCGCAACACCAAAGCCCTAATGTAAGTCCTTGATTTCTTTACAAGTTATTTCCATCCTTTTGTGTATTTTAAAGTTTTAATTTCTCTTAGCATTTTAATTTTTTTTTAGTAGAATTTAAATGAGGCCAAGGTTGATTGATTATGAGAAAAGTGTAAAATTGCTTTATCACTAAGCATTGCATGAGGGCATGGCAATGGTTAAGTGTAGGGGATTTGATAGGTGTGTAAACACCCATCCTTTTACCACTTAATTCTGGCTAAAACAAGACCAAAACACGTGTTTAATATCATTTGTTTGGAATTATGCGTGGTTTTTGTGTTTATTGTGATTTCAGAGCTAACCGGATGAATATTAAAGAAAACATGGGATTGCACGGGTTTTATCCAGGAAAAAGACTCAGGATAAAGTCTATTGTCCAAGAGATGCAAAAGATTTGAAGTCACTGGGCCTATTCGAAGATTTATCGAAGAAAAGGACCAAAGACGGAAGATTCACATAAGTCGAAGAAACTCAAGTCTATTTAACGAAGAAATTAAAAGACGAGTTGAATTTAATCGACAACAAATCCCGAATCAGAATCGAAAACGTCAACTTTTCTGAAAAGACGAGAAGACAAGAAGAAAGGGAGAAAGTCCACTCACAAACCAACCACTAGGAGTATAAATAGATACTCCCTTCACATTTTAGGGAGTTAGCTTCATTTTTCTTTTTCCCAGGTTCTTAGGATCGGTTCATCACAAACACCATTAGGGTGTTTGGTGATTTTCATCTTTTTCTTTCAATCTTGTAACTCTTAATCATTACTCTTGTTATTTTTACATTAATCTATCAATTCCATCTTTTCATTCATCTTGTTCTTCATCATCATCTATTGCAAGTTCTTAAGTTTTTATTTGATTCTAGTTTGATCTTAAAAAGTTGTTGATTTAGTGTTTTTATTGGTGGGATTTATTACTTATGGTATTTAAATGATTTGTGTTTAATTCGGTAAAACCTTTTTGAGTATTTGGTTTGATTTTGATTAAGAAACGAGTTCCCTGTTCCGCTACTGTTTCTGTTCTTCGTTACCAGATCTTTCCGAACTGAGCATATTTTCCGCATAGACAATTTCTCATTTCCCTTATTCGGAATATTGGTTATTCCGAATAGGGGTGTTAATTTTCTCTTACTCGGAATACCTCAGATATTCCGTATAGGCCTTACTTTCCGCATAGGGTATGTTTTCCGAATAGGCTATATTTTCCGAATAAGCAAGTTTTTCCGAATAGAGTATTACATTCCGCATAAGCAAACTTTCCGCATAAGGGAGTTTTTCCGAATAGGGACCTGTTTTCCGAGTAAAGCAATTTTTCCGCATAGAATTATTTTTCCGAATAGCATCTTATTTTCCGCATAGACTTTTATTCCGAATATGTTCTTTCTTTCCGAATAGACATTATTTTCCGCATAGGACTTGTTTTCCGCATAAGGTATTTTTCAGTAGGGTATTTTTCCAGTACTGTTTTGATTTAATTTCTTATTTCAATTTTGCTTTTTAATTGTTTTAATCTTTTCTTTCCCCTGTTTTAGTAAAATAGAAAATCAAATCCACTTTTTGTCACCAAGAACAATCATTCCACTTTAAACTGAGATCAATTCGAGAGGATTCCGAGAATTATATTTTGAACCCATAGCAAAAAAAATATGTATCAACATCCTGGTTTATAAATTTGCGTTCCTTTTATAGAAGCAGTGTGGGCCAACAAATTCACACCCAGGCAAGAGTAGCCGTTGAAACAATCACTTGAATGTAACCCACGGTAAAGAAAATCACAAACATAACAGTAGCACTGAAATTCAAGTAAATAGTATAGATAAGAAGGGTATACAAATCTTTCTTGTTATTGTGTTATATTAGAAGAGGTTTCTTGTGGAGATGGGAAAATTGTTAAGAACCTAATATTACTGAGATTAAGGATATGGGTATGAAAATAAATGTGCTTGTTCGTGGGTTGAATCAGTCAGTTCTTTGATGAGACAGAAAATAGTTTGTATGATGCTTTTTGTGTGGTGAGCTGCCTAATAAAAAAAAGTTTCATATTGCAGGTGGCGGTGCACCTCAAACACGTTTGCTGCCCAAGTTACAAAGGTTAGATACTTAGGATTTACCTTTATCAATAATTCCTTGAAGTGATTTCTTTGGAGTTGCTGAATTTCTTCGTGCAAGTACGTCCTATAAATCCATTATTAAGGAACCATTAACACAAATACATTTGGTATATCAATCTTCACGAGAGAACATAAGCTAATATACATGTACCCAACTTAGTAGAGGATTACATGGTTTAACCACGTGCAACGAACAAAAGCAACTAATGTATAAAGGATGACCTGAATGCCCCATCTACAATATTTTTACTTGCCTTTACTCTTGTCCACAAATACTTCCTTTGATACGATAAATACACATGAAAATTCATTTAGAAAACAAATAAACAATTTACCGTGAATATGTCAATGACTTTGTGACCAGAGGCCCCATTTACCTTAAAAGATGTACATTGCTTGAAGCATATCAGCTTCCTCATTTGTGTATTTTTTATATTATACCCACATGACGGGTTTATATTCATTTGTAATAACAAATTCATATAACGGATTTAGTCTTCAAATAAGGACTAAGGAGTAAGTACTATTATCCATTTACGATTAGCCATACAAAATATTTACATGATCACCTAAGTTTCCAGATTTTGGTGTAAAGAGGTCGTGATCAAGCGAGATATTACGCCTGATGTAGGTCGGATTTTGCATACATCTATGGATAAAATTGAGATTTCAGATGATGGAATGATTTTGATGTTAGTTAATAAGATCAGATTGCTGGTATATTGTCCTCGAAAAAACAATTGAAATTAGAGCATTCTATAAACCTTACTTTGGTGAAAACGCTATCTTCCAAGGTTTCTGAAACTCCAGCCCTGCGAATGAGAAAGAGTACATTTTCATAAAGGTCGAGACTCTTTCAAGATAAGATAGGTGTGAAGATTTTAAGCAAGATCTTGATGCAATTGATGCGTAGTACCATCAATGGTTCAGTGTTCGTCAGAAGAATAAAGAAGAAGCAATTGAGACGACAAAGAAGAAATGGGACTGAAGAAGAAAGTGTCGACTTCTTAACTTCTGGTGTGGTAACTATTACTTAGATAGTGAGATTTGCACATTGAAGTGCTGTTTTGCATGACTATTTCCCCTGAGAAAAACTCAAATACATGAACGTGTTCCGTTTTCATTCAGTCGCATACGTTTTAAACATCAGCAAAACTGTATGTTTCATGATTTTGGAAATGGTTTTGGGTTTGTTGGTGATAGTTGTGAAAACACCCATCCTTTTACCACTTATTCCTTGCTAAAACGAGACCAAAACGCGTATTTAGTATCATTTGTTTGGAATTATGCGTGGTTTGTGTGTTTGTTGTGTTTTCAGATCCAACCGGATAAATCTTGAAGAAAACATGGGATTGCACGGGTTTTTATCGAAGAAAAAAACGAAAAGACGAAGTCTATAGTCCAAGAGATGCAAAAGATTTGAAGTCAATGGGCATATTTGAAGATTTATCGAAGAAAAGGACCAAAGATGGAAGATTTACATATGTCGAAGAACTAAAGTCTATTAAACGAAGAAATTAAAAGACGAGTTGAATTTATTCATCGACAAATCCTGAATTAGAATCGAAAACGTCAACTTTACTGAAAAGACGAGAAGACAAAAAGAGAGGAGAAAAGGCCACTCACCAACCAAGCCCAAAGCCTATAAATAGACCCTTCCCTTCACAATTTGGAACTAGTCTTCATTTTCTGTTTCCTTTATTTTTGGTTCGTAGCAAACCAAACACCATTAGGGTGTTTGGCACCTTTTAATTTTTGATCCATCTTCATGTAAGTTTGATGTTTATTATTGTTTGTTTGAATCTTAATCCTTAATACAAGTTGCCTTTTAATCTTGTTCTTTCTTTTCTTATTGATTCTAAGTTCTAAGTTTTTATTTTGTTGATTTTGATTCCTAAAAACAAGTGGTTTTGTGTTTTTGTTGATTTGGTTTGATGTTTATCATTAGTAGATGATTAGTGGTTAGTTTGGTTTAATCTTTTGGTTAAAACTTGGTTGAATTTGGTTAAAATTCGTGTTTTGTTATTCCCCTGTTCTTCGTGTTCTTCATTTTCCCAGATTCTGAACCAACCGTTTTGTCAAATTTATTCCGAACCATGGTTTGTTTAGAGTATTCCGAAAGAGGGAAAGTATTCTGAACCAATAGTTTAGTTAAATTTATTTCGAACGAAGCAAACTTTCCGAACCAAGCTTTCATTTTAATTATTCCGCATGAGTTTTTATTCCGAACCAAAGTTTTCTTTTGATTATTCCGAAAAAAAAAATTTATTTCGAATGAGGCTTTTGATTTAATTATTCCGAATCAAGTGTTTATTCCGCATGAGTGTGTATTCCGAATGAGTGTCTTTTCCGAACCAACTCTTTATTCCGAATAAAGTTATTCCGAACCAATATTATTCCGGATGAACAAGTATTATTCCGAATGAACCTAATTTTCCGAATCAAGCTATTATTCCGGGTGAAGTAGTTTTTCCGAGTGAGCCATATTATTCCGAGTCAAGCATTATTCCGAGTCAACATTATTCCGCATGAACCATATATTCCGGATGAGCTAATTATTCTGGATCAAGCACTTATTCTGAATCAACATTCAGTTATTCCGAATCAGCTGTTTTTCCTAATGAAGGTATTTTATTGTTTAAGTTTAATTCATGCTTTATTATTTTAAATTGCTTGGTTATTATTTATTGCTTTTAGTTTATTTTTATTACTTCACGCATTTACCCTTTAATTAGATATAGATCAAAAGCTCCCCCTTTTAGTCACCAAGAATAACAATTCCACTTTGAACCGTGATCAATTCGAGAAGACACCGAGAACGAAACAACGACAATTATAATTGGGTGCGAGCAACACAAAGAAAGATGTTGCAACAAACCTTTTTACTAACACACCAAAAATCTGTTATTAAAATGGTGCCGCTAACGGCTCTTTTCGTAAGGATCAACAGTTTCTTGTGAGAAAAATTGGATTTTGGGATCCGTTCTTTCAGGAACGTTATTTTTGTAAGACCCGTAAAAACAAGGTCATAATTTAATTCTATTTTCAATTATTTTGAAGTATTTTATAACGTTAAATATTATTATATTTAACGGTTTAAGTTGAAACCGATATTAAATATTATATTTTAATATTTGACGAGTAACGAGGACTACTAGTGATCGCGATACCGACGGATGCCAAAATTTTTATATTTTATTATTGATCGTTTCGATATTTAATACTTTCGATGATATCGTTTTAATTACGTATCGATTCGTTATATTGTTATTTTTCGTGTGCATTTAAACTTTTAAAAAGTATTTTTACGAAACCCAAGTCTCGTAAATATTTCAAAATTTACCATTTACATTTTCTACCCATTTTAAAATATTTTATTACATTTTGGACCAAAACTATCACAAATTGGAAAAAACTACCCTAACCTTGGACTATATATAAAATTTCCACTAGCATTTTTAAAATCATTAAATAAAAATCACCACCACTTTCCTCCTTCTCCTTCTTTTGGCCGTACAACCCACACATCAAAACCATCAGAATTTTTGATGATCCCATTTGATTCAATCCAAACTAAAACAAGTCCCATTCCTAGTTTTTCAAGGTGATTCTAATGATACAAATTTTTCTTACATGCATTAAGTTTTTAATTTTGATAAAAACTAGGCTTGTTAGGTGGAGAATTTGATCATGCATGTGTTGCTAGTGATGATCAAATGATGTTTATGTTATATTTTTGTTAAAAAGATGAATTTTAATTTTTGGGGTTTTGATTTTGATGATGATACAAGTGTTAGGATGTGTTTATGGTGATATTAGGATGTTAGAATGATGATAAAAGTTGTTAGTTTTAATCAAAAACTTGATTTTGTAAGAGATTTTTATAGTCAATTTTGGGCAGTAGGTTTGAGGCCATTTTCGAGGGTCTTAAGTCTGAATATAGGATGATATTATGAGATTAGGTCGTAGATAATTTCGTTAGCTTCGATTTGATATAAAGTAGGCCTTCCAACTCCAAACGAGGTGGAAGATACACTAGTTTGACGTGTACCGGGAGACGAGTGTTGACACAATCCGAAAATTGTTATCGATATTTGGATCGAATCTCGGGGACTATAAAATGAGTTTCAAAATGATTCAAGGGCTGTTCTCATGCTCAAAGTTTAGTATTTTGAGTCTATTTTTAGAATCAAGTGTCGGTTTTACAAATGGAGTTGTTTAGAATGGTCAAAATGGTTTCGTAAGTCAAGGTCGCTAAACTGTCCGGATTTTGTGATTCAAAGATGAGTCGGGCAGAGAACTTTAGAAGTAAAATCTTTTGATGGCCTCTTGGGAGGACTTTCTACATATAGTAAGAGATTTCTCTGAGTAGTATCATAAAAAGTTTTTATGTTTAAGTATGGGAAAACGGCTTGGACATTCGGTATGTTCCGACAGTTTTTTATTAAAGGCATAGAATAATAAAATGAATATATATGAGAGTGTAATAGTATCACTTGTATAATTTTCTCTCGAGTTTGTCGTGATTATATGAGTCGAGTTTTATATTCTTATGTATGGTTTATTTCTCGAGTCTATAATTAATGAACGCACCTCATTTGATAGGTTGCGGTTCTCGTGTTTGAAAGGCATCATCTATCGTCGGCGATCGTCTCATTACCACTATTGGCTAAGGTGAGTCTATAGCCTCGCTTTATACTAGTTATTAAATGATTTTAAACCCGCGAGGGGGAATACATGTTTTATAAACTTAGAACACAAGATTTTTATGGTATGCTTGTCCCTCTTTGAATGGACCCGTGGTTGCCTTTAAATTGCATTAAGTGATTGCCATTGTTAAAGCCTCAATTATGGACCGTTAATTAACCAATGATGGGTTAACCGCTAGTATAATTAAAAGATCTGTGGGGGAAGCCGCCCCGGTTCAGTTTGTGTGGACTTGTCACAGAAGCTTAGGCCCGACCTCCGCACTGTTTGAACATATTGTATTGAGAAGTCAGGTATACGGCAATGTACCAATAATCTGGAGGTAACAACAATTAATAAATCTCTTGTCTTATTAGACCTAACGGAGTGTTTAAGGGTTCGGTTCCATGAGCTTATTGCAATTTATGCTATATACAATTATCATTGTTGATGCAAATTATTATTTGATGCTTATTAAGCATGCAACAAACTTATATTCTTTGCTTGTGTTCAAATTGATTACCTAAACCTATAGATTTCACTCGGCATTTTTGCTGATTGTTTTACTCACATGTATTTCAGGTAATCAGGAAGTGGAAGCTTGGAGGTCACGGGAATGAAGTTGTACACTGCTTTTGTTGTTCAAACTCTTTGATTTATTTATCGTTCCATTTTAAAACAAACTAATATGTTGTTTTAACTTATCTTTTGGTAACGAATACTTGGGACTACGCTACTCTTATAAATGTTTTAGGAACGATAAATTTGAAACGTCTCTTTTCGAGTCGTTCTTTATAAATTATGTGTTGTTGTATCATTGTTTAGCACCCACAGATGTATTCCGCTGCGTATAAATTAGGGGGTGTTAAAGATTGGTACCAGAGCCATGAGTTATAGAGAACTAGGTCTTTATTTTAAAAACCTAAACTATAACTGTCAGTTTTTATTTTTCAAAGAGTCATGTGCACCGGACTTTGCGTGACTTCAGGTTCAAGCTACTTCTGGGATTACCACTTTAGTATGCGTTATTACGTATACCTTATTGGCAAGTATTTATAAATAAATACTATGATCCATTTATGGATATATATTTATATCTAGGATCCCTTTATCGATATATATTTATGTCGTTAAACTTTTCGATAAAAGTCTATCATTTATTAATGATTAACTTAAATAAATACAATGAATTTTCAAGATCTTTCTGTATTTATTTTGAAGTATTTAAATTTCTTTTATTGCAAAATTTTATATTATGACCTTACATACCTTCATCTGCGTGTGCTATGTTCATTGTTTAACCCTTTGAGATATCTATATAGATATCCAAATCGCTTTCCGGCTGTTTGTGCTTGGACGTCTTGAAACGTAATCTCTAGACCATTGTGTAACTCAATGTGTCCTTGGAAAAGACTAACCGCTATCGTGTGAGTCACACATTTTGAAACACTTCCAATAATCGTGTTGAATAATATCATGGTTTTCTTAATATTTTGTTGATTTTTATCACCGTTTTACACGGCTTGCGAAGATTTAGTTCATCGACATTTATATGTATCGACTCCGAAGTGTATTGTTCACTTATATCTCGGTAACGTCATCGACATTTTATAAATCATCGTCTAGATTATGGCGCTAGATTGGAATACGATTTTACTTCTATAAAATTGTATCATTTGTTTTTCATTAACCTTCTTGCTCCCGGAACGCAACTCGTTAATGTTCCATTCTTTTCTTGTTATGTTTTGTGTTTTTGGACAATCGTGGCATCAAGGAGATTTGCCTACTTTGCACCTTGAAACTTAAATTATGAATGTCATTCATCGTTTTGCTTCCTAATTTCGTTATTGGATACCTTGAAGCATTTCCTGTCATTCATTATGCTAAATTTTTATTTGACGCTCATTATGAGATTTATTTTTTTCGTTGTTGTAAAATCCACAAGACTTTGAGCCGTTAGGAAGTGTCGAAAAATATATTTAATGGAGAAACTGCAGGGGTGTATAAACAAGTCAAAACTTAAAAGTAAAACCTGTGTTTTTAAAATAAAATAGTCAAACCTGCACAGAACTTGCAGGGGTATTTTAGTCATTTTATATTGAGTTTCAGGTCTCGGTTAAAACTAGAAAGTCGTATGAACCGTCGTTTTGCATCAAAATGCTTTAGACTCCGAGTCTTGGGCATGTCGTTTATCGGGTCAATTAATCGACTCATATTTTTAAAAGTCAAATCTGATAGAAAATTCGGAACATGGGTTTTAAACGTTTCTAAGCAGTTTTTATTTCATTTGAGATTGTAAAATTTTAACAAATATTATTTTACAACTAACTAATACTAATTGCATGCGAAAATGTTTAAAAATAGAAACATTACAGGATTAGCAATTACCGGATTAATGGTGTAATTTGAAAATAAATAATATACTTTCTTAAAAGCATATTGTGTTGAATATCTTACGTAGAATACACATATGGATTGATTTATTCTTTTTATATATATGACTCATTTGTCATTCGATGTTATTTTATTTTTATTTCCTTCTAACCTTCCACTGATTTGGGTTGAGTTTTGAAGTTTTGCCTTCATGTTCTTCGTCGATATTCTCATCACGTGTCTCATGGCGTCTTCGTCTAAACCTTATAACCTTTTGAAACCTTATTAACTCGTGACCATTTCATTGGTTTTCTATGAGCTACTATTTGCCACTTTTTGCAAACCTTTGGCTACTTTATACGTTGTCGTAATGTCACCTTATAAATAAATTTGATATTGTTTTACGATTATTTTCACCAACTGTTTTTACTTTGTTCTTATAAAATACTTTTCGTAACGTTAAAAGTTGCTTATTGAGTATTTCACAAATTACTTGTATCCTATAAATTTATAAACTGTTTTTAAATTCCATTTTACAAATGGCATGGTTTATATATAAACATAAGAAACGTAATACTCTTCGACGAAATGGAGCACTGCATTGCTAGCCCTAAATTATACATGGCCTGATCACCTATGTCTAATTTAGAAGGAGCCATGCTAGACTAAATAGTAGTCACCTTAAAAATCTTGATAATAATCAACTTTATACTTGTATTTATGAAAAAGTTAAATAAAATGAAATAAAGTGAAAAGTAGTTTTGAAAACCTTATATTTTATGCAAGTAGCGCAATTTCTATGCATCCGCATACGTTTTCTTACCTTCTCTTGAACGAATTACGCGCTTACGAATACGTTTTTACTCGACGATCGTTTTTCTACTTGTTACTTCATTTTGTCTTATAACTGATTTCTTTTGACCGTTCGTTTAATTACTGACTGTTGATAAATGACTTGAAAGTCTCGATGTTGTATCCTTCCTTCTTGTCCAATCTTCTTTATGCGACTGGGTAGATCTTTGGAATGTCTCCACACGTGAATAATGAATTATCACTAGAGTGATTTCCGTATATCCGGGATGACGTCCGTCACTCTCGTTTGTCTCAAAATCCACTCGTGTGAACAGTGCTTTGACTTCTCCCTTTAAACACTAACATCGTTCAATTGATTTGTTTTAATTACAAGTGATTATTAGGAATTTCATTTGATTAAAATTTTTTGTATGGATCTTATTTCCGATCGTGTATCAACCACCGCTAAGTTAACAAACTGATATTGGTGAACCATCGACCGCACTAACAAAATTGACAAGTTGTTTAATCTATTTCTTATCGTCTTACCATCAACGTCTTTATCTTATTATTCTCTTTAAGAATTCATACGACATTTGCTTCGTTCTCTTTTGTACCATTGATTTCGTACTAATTGTTGACAATTATTTTCATTCGTATTCGTTTGTTATCTTGTCACATTTCGAAACCCGAATATATTCCATGTTTATTTTGAAATAATAAACACCTTTATGTATTTCTACAACGTATTATAAAATTTTCATGGAACTTTTTAAAAAAAATTTTTCCAATGATTTTCAATTATAGAAATAACCGTCACAAGTAAAAGTTCAAATTTATACATCATATTCTGTATAACTAAAACTAATGTTTAAAATAAAATTATGTTCTACCTTTTGAACTAATTGACTTATCATACCTTACCTTTAATGTAATGAAATTACCGGTTTAATTTACATTCCTAATAATGATTTAATTTGGAAATTATATTTTCTAATTGTAACCATCAATACGAGTTTAATTAATAAATTCATGTCATTCTTTCAAAGCTTCTTAAGACAACCAAAATAAATTATGAAGCTATTTAACTTCTATTTTTAATATATCATCTTTACCAAGAAGGTACCTCAACTGAGTTTTAAGGTAATACCAAATCCGGGATGGATAATTGTGACAAATGTTACTTTTATATTAATATTTAATTCTTTCTTCGCTCTCATTTTTCTAGTATTGTGAATTATTATGTTTTACGGTTACGTGATTCGAGATCCCTCGTCGATCGTTAACCTTAAATCATTTTACCACATCTTGCCCGTTTATGCGTTTATTGAATTTATTTTTTATCTCGTTCTGTTCCTCATATTGAAGATCACTATTTTATTCTGAGTTTAAAATGAATCTCGGGAAGCAGTGTATAAGAAGAAATGATAAGTGTCACCAGAATTTATGCGTGTACTTGTGGAATGATTGAGGACCGAATCTCTTAATGAATGGAGTTAATAAATTCGTTACAACCTCTAGGAGTATGTCGAAGCCGACACCGCAAGTGGAAAGACTCTGGAGATCAAGTGGTTATTATCAAGGGTTCGTTCAAGGTTTTCTCGATGATTAACTGTGGAGATCTATACTCGATGTTTATGTTCGACCTTTTCTTTTTATGTATTTATGTGGTATGTGATCTAGTCAAATGATCGTAAGTTGTGAGAACTTGAGACGGCATCATCCGATGACGTCCGATCATGTAGAACACATACTATGTAATATATTTTTGACTTTCAACGACGATGTTTAGTGAGTCTTTAATGCGCGTTGGCGAAAGTGAGATGGTGTCTTTGTATTTTCTTTTGAGTAGGGACCCGCGTGTGAGCACCCTCCGAGGACGAAAATGTTTTTCTTGTTAGTTCTTTTTATGTGTGTCCATGGCTATCCGGCCGATGGATATCCTTTAATTTGCAACCTTCCTTTTAATTCGACTTACCGAAAACCCTTTTATCTATTCTTGTCGTCGAATGAGCTTCGTGTACTTCATAAAATTTTCATGTGTCGAGCTTGACGGGTGACTTGTGGATAAGGATTTATTTATTCCCTTTTGGTGAGATACAACTTGACGACAAGTTGCGTTTAGTAAAAGAACCAGTGGAGATCGTGGATCGAGATTCACGTGAGGATGTGGGGACTTCTTTATGAGGAATGCCCTCATCCTTCCGGGTAGTGAACAACTCGTGTATGAGGCGAGTTGTGCGCCGAGACGTCGCTCTCTTAAGGTGGTGAGGATGTAAGACCCGTAAAAACAAGGTCATAATTTAATTCTATTTTCAATTATTTTGAAGTATTTTATAACGTTAAATATTATTATATTTAACGGTTTAAGTTGAAACCGATATTAAATATTATATTTTAATATTTTGACGAGTAACAAGGACTACTAGTGATCGCGATACCGACGGATGCCAAAAATTTTATATTTTATTATTGATCGTTTCGATATTTAATACTTTCGACGATATCGTTTTAATTACGTATCGAGTCGTTATATTATTATTTTTCGTGTGCGTTTAAACTTTTAAAAAGTAATTTTACGAAACCCGAGTCTCGTAAATATTTCAAAATTTACAATTTACATTTTCTACCCTTTTAAACTATTTTATTACATTTTGGACCAAAACTATCACAAATTGGCAAAAACTACCCTAACCTTGGACTATATATAAAATTTCCACTAGCAACTTTTCATTTTTAAAATCATTAAATAAAAATCACCACCACTTTCCTCCTTCTCCTTCTTTTGGCCGTACAACCCACACATCAAAACCATCAAAATTTTTGATGATCCCATTTGATTCAATCCAAACTAAAACAAGTCCCATTCCTAGTTTTTCAAGGTGATTCTAATGATACAAATTTTTCTTACATGCATTAAGTTTTTAATTTTGATAAAAACTAGGCTTGTTAGGTGGAGATTTTGATCATGCATGTGTTGCTAGTGATGATCAAATGATGTTTATGTTATATTTTTGTTAAAAAGATGAATTTTAATTTTTGGGTTTTTGATTTTGATGATGATACAAATGTTAGGATGGGTTTATGATGATATTAGGAGGTTAGAATAATGATAAAAGTTGTTGGTTTTAATAAAAAACTTGATTTTGTAAGAGATTTTTATAGTCAATTTTGGGCAGTAGGTTTGAGGCCATTTTCTAGGGTCTTAAGTCTGAGTATAGGATGATATTATAGGATTATGTCGTAGAGAATTTCGTTAGCTTCGATTTGATATAAAGTAAGCCTTCCAACTCCAAACGAGGTGGAAGATACACTAGTTTGATTTTCGTGTACCGGGAGACGAGTGTTGACACAATCCGAAAATTGTTGTCGATATTTGGATCGAATCTCGGGGACTATAAAATGAGTTTCAAAATGATTCAAGGGCTGTTCTCAGGCTCAAAGTTTAGTATTTTGAGTCTATTTTTAGAATCAAGTGTCGGTTTTACAAATGGAGTTGTTTAGAATGGTCAAAATGGTTTCGTAAGTCAAGGTCGCTAAACTGTCCGGATTTTGTGATTCAAAGATGAGTCGGGCAGGGAACTTTAGAAGTAAAATCTTTTGATGGGCTCTTGGGAGGACTTTCTAAATATAGTAAGTGAGTTCTCTGAGTAGTATCATAAAAAGTTGATATGTTTAAGTATGGGAAAACGACTTGGACATTTGGTATGTTCCGGCAGATTTTTATTAAAGGCATAGAATAATAAAATGAATATATAGGAGTGTAATAGTATCACTTGTATCATTTTCTCTCGAGTTTGTCGTGATTATATGAGTCGAGTTTTATATTCTTATGTATGGTTTATTTCTCGAGTCTATTATTAATGAACGCACCTCATTTGATAGGTTGCGGTTCTCGTGTTTGAAAGGCATCATCTATCGTCGGCGATCGTCTCATTACCACTATTGGCTAAGGTGAGTATATAGCCTCACTTTATACTAGTTATTAAATGATTTTAAACCCGCGAGGGGGAATACATGTTTTATAAACTTAGAACACAAGATTTTTATGGTATGCTTGTCCCTCTTTGAATGGACCCGTGGTTGCCTTTAAATTGCAATAAGTGGTTGCCATTGTTAAAGCCTCAATTATGGACCGTTAGTTAACCTATGATGGGTTAACCACTAGAAGCTTAGGCCCGACCTCCGCACTGTTTGAACATATTGTATTGAGAAGTCAGGTATACGGCAATGTACCAATAATCTGGAGGTAACGACAATTAATAAATCTCTTGTCTTATTAGACCTAACGGAGTGTTTAAGGGCTCGGTTCCATGAGCTTATTCCAATTTATGCTATATACAATTATCATTGTTGATGCAAATTATTATTTGATGCTTATTAAGCATGTCATAAACTTATACTCTTTGCTTGTGTTCAAATTGATTACATAAACCTATAGATTTCACTCGGCATTTTTCCTGATTGTTTTACTCACATGTATTTCAGGTAATCAGGAAGTGGAAGCTTGGAGGTCATGGGAATGAAGTTGTGCACTGCTTTTGTTGTTCAAAATCTTTGATTTATTTATCGTTCCATTTTAAAACAAACTAATATGTTGTTTTAACTTATCTTTTGGTAACGAATACTTGGGACTACGCTACTCTAATAAATGTTTTAGGAACGATAAATTTGAAACGTCTCTTTTCGAGTCGTTCTTTATAAATTATGTGTTGTTGTATCATTGTTTAGCACCCAAAAATGTATTCCGCTGCGTATAAATTTGGGGGTGTTAAAATTTTCAATTACAAAAATTTTCAAAAACCCATAAAAATATAAAATTTTCAAAAACACAAAAAAATTAAAAAACCTATAAAACCAAAAATATTTTCTCTTACATTTTCTTTTTAGTGTATGCGTACTCGATCAACGTCTTATCCCGAACCCAAGACTCTTCAAGATTTAGACATGGCCGGTGTACACAACAACAATAATAATCCACCCCACCCCAACATGAATAATCCACCCCAACCCGACCTACGAACCATGGAGGAGCTATGCCAACCTACGATGAATGGACGTGGAGGACCGATTACGCCGATGCAAATCACGGCTCAGGAGTTTTCGTTGAAGCATCACATGATCCAACAAGTACAAACAAATCCATTTCGCGGATTGCCGGATGATGATGCCAACAAGCACCTCGACAAATTCATTACCATTTCTCAAAGCATGAAGATGCCCGGTGTTTCTATGGATGTACTTCGCCTTCAACTATTTCCCCACACGCTCTCTCACTATGCCGAAAAATAGTTTGATCGTCTCCTAAAGAACTCTATTCATACTTGGGATGACATGACTCAACGATTTTTGTCGCGCTACTTTCCACCGTCCATGGTCACGAGCCTTCGTAACCAAATTAGTGGATTCATGCAAGACAATGATGAATCGCTCTTCGACGCTTGGGAACGCTACAATGATTTGATCGACCGTTGTCCAAATCATAACATGCTCCCTGTCACTCTTATTGATACTTTCTACAATGGTCTCACTTTTCGTGATCGTGATACGATTAATGCCGCCGCCGGTGGTACTTTTATGAAAAGGAGACCGGAGGAGTGTAGAGAGTTGATTGAAAACATGACTACTCACCACAAGAATAGGGATTCATCCGCATCCTCAAGATCTAATCCGAGAGTCAATGTTTCATCTACTTCTTCGACCACCGACATGTCCGCCATGGAACGAGCCATTATCGAAATGAGCAAAAATATGCAAATTTCGGCTACTAACCATACTCAACAAGCTAAAGCTGTTGCTATTTCTTGTGAAACATGTGGTGGTCCTCATTCTTACATTGATTGTCCTTCTACTCAAGGCAATTTTTGTGAAAACGTTAACGCGGCGTACGATACCTATCCCACGGGAGGCTCTCAAGGTCGTCCTCAAGGAGACCGTAACTTGCTAAGTTATCGTTCAAACAACTATCTTTCACCACCCGGTTTTACTCCTCAAAACCAAAACCAACAACAAAGCTATAACTGAAATAACCAAAGCCAACCTCGTTCTAACAATCAATATCAATCCCAAAGAAACCCATACCCACCTCAAGGAAATTCTCAAGCTTACCAAGCTCCACCTCTCAATCAACCAACAACGTTGAATCAATACATTGAGACGTTCATGAGGACTAATAGAGAGATGGTGACGAATCTTCAGAGTCAATTCATCAACTTGAAGGGAGACATGGCGAAACAAGGGACCGATATTTGAGTCGAGCTAAGGAATGACATGGCGAAACAAAGCAATGATATTCGCACAGACATGAGAGACTCTTTCAGCACTCAAGCGGATAATATACGTGATATGATAGGTTCACTTTTCCAAGGTAATCAACCCTATTCTCCGGGTACTCTTCCGAGTAACACCGTTGCTAATCCACGAGGGGAGATGAAAGCAATCACCACTCGTAGTGGAAAAGGTTATATGGAACCCGAGCTTCCTACACCTCTACCCGTGATTGTGAACAAGGAAAAAGAACAACTTTCTTCACCTCCTTTAACTTCTTACCCCATTCCCCCACCACCCGCGGTTGTGAGTGATCCTACTCCCCTTAAGCCTTCCTCTTCATCCGTTATACCTTATCCTTTAAGGTTGAGGAAAGAGAAGCAAAAGAGCAAGGATGATATTCAAGTTTCAAACTTTCTTAAAATGTTTAAACAATTAAATTTTAACATCTCCTTTACCGAGGCTCTCGCTCACATGCCTAAATATGCGAAGATGTTTAAAGATCTTCTTAGTGACAAGGAAAACCTTCTTGATATTGCTAATACCCAACTTAATGAGAATTGCTCCGTGGTTCTCTTAAGGAAATTGCCCACCAAACTTGGTGATCCGGGTCGCTTCTTGATTCCTTGCAACTTCCCGAGAGTAGAGAACTGCATGGCCCTAGACGATCTAGGCGCTAGTATAAACTTAATGCCTTTAAGTGTTTGGAAGCAATTATCTCTCCCCGAGCTAGTCCCCACCAAAATGACTTTGGAATTAGCTAACCGTACGGTTGCTTATCCAGTGGGGATAGCCGAAGACGTCTTCGTTGGCGTTGACAAATTCACCTTCCCGGCGGATTTTGTTGTCGTTGACTACGAGATGGATCCTCGTGTTCCATTAATCGTTGGACGTTCCTTCTTGAGGACCGGTCGCACTCTCATTTATGTAGCCGCGGGCGAAATAATCATGAGAGTTGGTGACGATAAAATTGTCTTCAACATGGGTAAGATTTCTAAGCAACCTTATTCATATGAGAATGTTAATGCTATTGATGTTCTCGATGAGGCTTGTGAAGAACACTTTAATGATGCTTGCAAAAGTAATATTTCTTCCCTCCCCAATGTTGAGACCGTTGCCTCAATTGCTCCGTTATTGACTCCTTTTGGAGAAACTGATTTTCTTTTGGATGATTTTGAAGCTAGCTTGGGTACACTTGATCTTAAATATGATGATTCTCCCACCGATTGGGAAGAAGACATTCGTACAATTGAGAAACTTCTCAATGAAGACCCTTTCTCTCCTCCTTCTCCTAAAGAGGTGACCAATGATGATCCATCATTAGTTACACCATCTATTGAGGATCCTCCTACTCTTGAGCTTAAGGACTTACCTCCTCATCTCGAGTATGTTTTCTTAGAGGGCATTGATCAACTTCCCGTTATCATTGCTAAGGACTTAAAAGCCGATGAGAAAACTCGTCTCATTTAAGTTCTCAAGAAACATAAAAGAGCTATCGCTTGGAAAATCTCCGATATTCGTGGAATTGATCCTCACTTTTGCACACATAAAATTCTCATGGAGGACGACTTTAAGCCCACCATTCAAAGCCAATGAAGGGTGAATCCTAAAATCCATGACGTTATCAAAAAAGAGGTTATCAAACTTCTGGATGCGGGCATGATTTACCCTATCTCGGATTCACCATGGGTTAGTCCAGTCCATTGTGTGTCTAAGAAAGGCGGAATCACCGTTGTGCCCAATCAAAACAACGAGTTGATTCCTACATGTCTCGTTACTGGGTGGAGAGTTTGTATAGACTATCGTAAACTCAATAATGCCACGAGAAAGGATCATTTTTGTTGGAAATTGATACAAGAAATTTGCTCGGGTTCAATTTATGTTCTCGGTATCTCCTCGAATTGATCACAGCCTAAAGTGGAATGATTGTTCTTGGTGACAAAAAGTGGATTTGGTTTTCTATTCTATTGAAAAGATAAATGAATGAAGTAATGAAATTAAACTTCCAATAAATATAAATGATTAAATGATAAAACAGAAAAATAATCTTACTGAAGAAAATAGCTATGCGGAATAAAATCCCATTCGGAATAATCAGACTGTGCGGAATAACAAAGCTCTATGCGGAATGTTTAAACTACTCGGAATATTTTGCTTATGCGGAATAAAGAAGACCATGCGGAAAAGAAAGCTATCCGGAATCTTGGGGCTATGCGGAATAAATTGGGAATCAGTGCTATGCGGAATAAACGGCCTATGCGGAATAACCAGATCTACCCGGAATATTTGCTCTCTGCGGAAAATTCAAACATGCGGAATACTAGGGTTATCCAGAATATGGAAATATTTCGAATAAAGGAAAGAAAAATCTTGCTATGAGGAATAATAGAGAGTTCCGAATAAGGGAAGAATTAAACAGACTATTCGGAATATATAAATATTCCGAATAGGTGACAAAAAGAATGGCTTATGCGGAAAAAACTAGGGACGAAGAACACCAGCAGATATTTAAACAGTAGACATGAATTTAAAGCCAAATCAAGCTAAATAATCAAAAAGGTTTAACCAAATTAACCACAAATCATCTACTAACTACAAGGATCAAATCCCAATCATAAAAACACAATTCAACAACTTTTAAAGATCAAACTTGAACTTAATAAAAACTTAAGAACTTGCAATAAAAAGATGATGAAGAACAAGATGAATGAAAAGATTAAATGAACTCTTGTATTGATGACTAAGATTCAGTAAACAAAAGGAAAGGATCAAACTTACAAGATTAAAAAAAGAAATAAAAGAAGATGAAAAACCACTCTTTAAGGGAGATGGTTTCCTAAGAACTAGGAGAAATGTAACTGAAAGAAAAACTAGCTTCCAAATTTTGTGAGGGTGATTCCTATATATAGGCTGAGTGGTTGGTTGGTGAGTGGGCTTTCTTCCTTTCTTCTTGTCTTTTCAGAAAAGTTGACGTTTTCGATTCTGATTCGGTATTTGTCGACGATTAAATTCAACTCGTCTTTTAATTTCTTCGTTTAATAGACTTGAGTTTCTTCGACATTTGTAAATCTTCCATCTTTGGTCCTTTTCTTCGATAAATCTTCAAACAGGCCCATTGACTTCAAATCTTTTGCATCTCTTGGACAATAGACTTCGTCTTGAGTCTTTTTCTTCGATAAAACCCGTGCAATCCCATGTTTTCTTCAATATTCATCCAGTTGACTCTGAAAACACAATAAACACAAAAACCACGCATAATTCCAAACAATTGATATTAAACACGCATTTTGGTCTTGTTTTAGTAAGAAATAAGTGGTAAAAGGATGGGTGTTTTCACACCTATCAAATCCCCTACACTTAACCATTGCCATGCCCTCATGCAATGCTTATTGTTAAAGCAAGTTTACATTTTTCTCATAATCAATCAACCTTGGCCTTATTAACATACTACTAAACAAGAAGTTAAAGTACTAAGAGAAATTAAAACTTTAAAGTAAACAAAAGGATAGAAAATAGCTACGTGGAAATAACTTGTAAAGAGATCCAGGACTTACATTAGGGCTTTTGGTGCTGCGAAGATTTATCACTCTCAAGTTTCACGTTCCCCAAACTAAGCTTAAAAACGTGATCATTGTTATTATAAGTTAGCAATTCAAACACTTACACACATGGCTTAATTAAATGCTTAAACTCCCTTATTCCTAGGTGTATCTCTTGTATTTTATTTTTATCTTAGAATGATCATGAAGATGCATTTTTGGACTTATTTCGATAGTTTATTAAGGCTGAAAGCAAAGTAGGACGATTTGATCAATAGTTAGCTAAAGGACAAAATCTCTTAAAACTGCTTCTTGGGATATCAAAAAGTTCATATCTTGGCATAACTTGGTTCACGATTTGAGACCTTTCTCGGGCCGATATTTGGCATGTACTTCATACTTCATATCTTCGAGAGATGTTCTTGAGATAATGGTCTTCTCGTCGTTAATAGAGTTTCTTCACTTGGAGACTTTTGAGAGGTACTCCAACTTTGTTGACCACGACTTCATGTTTATTTCTTCAATCTCTATTTGGGATTTTGAGATACAACGATCCGCCTCCTTTTCGGACTTGGATCTATTTATCCTCATACCTTGTTAGGGTCTTTTCAGATAGACTTCTCCATCATCTTTATGGGAGTTGATTGCGTTTCGTCGTGAGTCTTGATCCTTCATATTGACTTTGGGAATAATGCTTTTCACATCACTTTTGGATCTTCAGCAATAAAATGGAATCCTCATGCCTTGTTAGGGCCTTTTTGGACTCGCCAATCTTCGCGCCCCGCTTCATAAGTTATGCCTTGGCTATGAAATCTTATCATTACCGAGCAACTTTTAAACGATCCTGGGCTAGAAGCTAAGTAACTTTTCAAATCGTACGACCTTACTTATTGCAGATAATTTATTAGCAAGTGATGGGAGAATAGGCAAATAATTACACCAAGTGAGCTTGCGCAAGAATACTGACTTATAATTTACTCTATCATCTCTCGTCCTCCACAATTTAAAATCTCAAGTAATGAGACTCGTGGATACTTAGCCTAATTGACCAATCAAGGTCTACATGGTTAAGGATACTAGCTAGAATAAACTTGGATAAGTCTATTCGGGTTGAGTCAAAATAATCGCAACGGGCCTAATATGTCAAAGATTTCTAAACTAGCTACACCACTTTATTAATATTTTTGACTTTATTGCGGGATATATACATATGAAAGCAACGATAAAAATTTAAAAATTACAACTAAATGGCCGAAGTTAATAAAAAATTGAAAAATGTTGAAAAATATGATTTTCCGGTTGAATGAAGGCATTTTCATGGAAAAGTCCACTTAAAACTTCGATAGAAGTCCCCCTACACTTAAGATAAGCATTGTCCTCAATGTTTAAGCATGTGGGAAAAGTCTCCCCTACACTTATGACATTGTGCACGTTGGTTAAATCAAGTTAAGGAAGAGACGACTAACGTGATCAATTTCAAATGTGAGTATGAAGAAAATTGAATCACGATAGTTGAGAGATAGAACCAGATTTCGGATAACACGGGAGCACGGTTCTTCAAAGGTTCCAAAAGTGCACTTATCCCTGTAATCACATCACCACACAAATACAAACACCTATAGAGGTCCCCCTACACTTAGGAGGTAAAAACAGAAAAGGATAGATACTCGGGTTGCCTCCCGAGGAGCGCTTGTTTTTGATAACCGATTCACGAGCCTGACTCGACCCAAAATTAGTTCATGGGGAACGCGGCGAGGGATGGAATCATCTCCTGAGAGATGTCCTCACCAAAGTACAGCTTCAGACGCTGGCCATTCACTTTGAAATTGGGCCCATTTGGCTGAGAAAGCTCAATGGTCCCATAGGGGAAGACTTTGTCGACGGTGAATGGACCAGACCAGCGGCTCTTCAACTTGCCAGAGAAGATCTTCAACCGAGAGTTAAAAAGTAAGACTTGATCACCAACGTGGAACTCTCGGTTTTTGATTTTTGCGTCATGAAGGATCTTCGTCTTCTCCTTGTAGATCAGCGAGTTCTCATAAGCTTCCAAAATTCGCTTCAATCCACGGTTGGATATCTCGGCTTGCCCATTGGTTTGGGGATGATAGGCGGTGGAAAGACGGTGGAAAGACGGTGATTGACACCATTCTTAGCCATGACTCTTGCAAATTGATCGTTGCAAAAATGAGTCCCGCGGTCACTGATAATAGCACGAGGAACGCCGAATCTAGCGAACAGCGATTTCAAAAAGTTACAAACCACCCTAGCATCATTAGTAGGTAAAGCTTTGGCTTCAACCCACTTTGAAACGTAGTCAACGGCTACGAGGATGTATTTGTTTCCTTTAGATGAAGGGAATGGCCTCATAAAGTCGATACCCCAAACATCAAAGATTTCACATTCTTGTATGAAATTTTGAGGCATCTCATCTTTATGTGTGATCTTGCCTTGTTTTTGGCAAGAATCACATCGTTTAACCATCTCGTGAGCATCACGGTAGATGGTGGGCCAATAAAATCCCGAGTCAAACACTTTTTTGGCGGTGTAGTTGGGACCAAAGTGACCACCGGTGGGTCCTTTGTGGCAAGCGTCAAGGATTTCTAAGGTTGCCGGTCCATCAACACATCGGCGAATAATCAAGTCGGCACATTGTTTGAAAAGATACGGGTCATCCCAAAAGTAAGTCTTAATGTCTTTGAAGAACTTTTTCTTTTGCTGGGATGTTAACCCGTTAACGAGAATTCCACCCGCTAAGTAGTTTGCAATGTCCGCAAACCACGGGGTTTCATCAGCAGTCGAGTTGATAGACATTAAGGTCTCCAAGGGAAAATAATCATTGATTTCTTTGTTCGGATGATCCCCCTGGTAAGGATCCTCAAGTCTACTGAGATGATCCGCGGCTAGGTTTTCAGCTCCTTTTTTATCGCGAATTTCGATTTTAAATTCTTGGAGTAGCAAAACCCACCGAAGAAGTCTTGGTTTGGAATCTTGTTTAGTTAACAAGTACTTCAACGCGGAATGATCGGTGTAAACGATTGTGGTGGAAAGTACAAGATAGGGGCGGAACTTTTCAAAGGCATAGACAACAGCTAAAAGCTCTTTTTTGGTTGTCGTGTAATGCAATTGAGCCCCCGTCATTGTCTTGCTAGCGTAATGGATTGGTTGGAAGTGTTTGTTCACTCTTTGTCCCAGAACCGCTCCAATAGCATAGTCACTAGCATCGCACATCAACTCAAAGGGAAGCTCCCAATTAGGGGTAACCAAGATGGGTGCCTTAGTTAGCTTATCCTTAAGCGAGTTGAAGGCGTCGATACACACTTTGGAAAAGATAAAAGGAGTATCTTTTTCCAAGAGGTGGGTCATCGGGCGAGCGATTTGAGAAAAATCTTTGATGAATCGACGGTAGAAGCCCGCATGACCAAGAAAAATTATCACACCCTTCACTGTTGAAGGTGGAGGAAACTTAGCGATAACATCGACTTTAGCACGGTCTACTTCAAGACCGGGTTTGGAGATTTTGTGTCCTAGCACGATGCCTTCTTTTACCATAAAATGGCATTTTTCCCAATTCAGAACAAGGCGAGTGTCTTCGCACCGCTTAAGCATACGTTCCAAATTGGCAAGGCAAGAAGAAAAGGAATCCCCGAAGACCGAGAAATCATCCATGAAGACTTCCATGGTTTGTTCAACCATGTCATGGAAGATAGCTAACATGCACCTTTGGAAATTCCCGGGGGCATTGCATAAGCCAAAAGGCATTCTTTTGTAAGCAAATGTGCCATAGGGACAAGTGAATGTTGTCTTCTCTTGATCTTGGGGATCGATGGGTATTTGGAAATAACCCGAGAAACCATCAAG
Source organism: Glebionis coronaria (assembly GCA_025667525.1). Classification (NCBI taxonomy): domain Eukaryota; kingdom Viridiplantae; phylum Streptophyta; class Magnoliopsida; order Asterales; family Asteraceae; genus Glebionis; species Glebionis coronaria. The sequence continues at coordinate 225,760,614 of CM046876.1, forward strand.
AAAGCAGTAATATTCATTACCCGCTAAACGTTCAAGCATTTAGTCCATAAAAGGTAGAGGGAAATGATCCTTTCTCGTGGCATCATTGAGTTTGCGGTAGTCTATACAAACTCTCCACCCAGTAACGAGACGGGTAGGAATCAACTCGTTGTTTGCATTGGGCACAACGGTGATGCCGCCTTTCTTGGGCACACAATGGACGGGACTTACCCACGGCGAATCCGAAATAGGGTAAATCAAGCCGACATCTAGAAGTTTGATAACCTCTTGTTTGATGACGTCATGAATTTTAGGATTAACCCTTCTTTGGCTCTGGATTGTGGGTATGAAGTCATCTTCCATGAGAATCTTGTGAGTACAAAAGTTCAGATCAATTCCGCGGATGTCGGAAATTTACCAAGCAATTGCCTTCTTATGAGATTTAAGCACAACGATGAGACGAGTTTTCTCTTCATCTTTCAAGTCCTTAGCGATGATGACGGGTGACTTCTTCTCTTCTTCAAGGAACACGTACTTGAGATGGGGCGGCAACTCCTTAAGTTCTAAATCCGGAGGATTTTCGATGGGAGGCGTTTTCAAAGTCGGAGCATCGATAGCAATAACCGTGGGAGATGGTGGAGAAAGATTGTCTTCGTTGAGATGGTTTTCAAAGAAATGCATGTCTTCATCCCCATCGGTGGGAGAATCATCATTAGCTAAGTTCAAATCTCCTATGGTGGCTTCAAGATCGTTCCAAAACAATTCACTTTCTCCAAAGAGAGACAATGATGAATCAATAGAGGAAACGGTTTCAACATTGGGAAGAGAGATAGGAATATTTTTACAAGCATCATTAAAGTGTTCTTCACAAGCCTCATCCAGAACGTCAATACAGTTAACAATCCCGTAGGAATAAGGTTGTTTAGACAACTTTCCCATGTTGAAGACGATTTTATCGTCACCCACTCTCATGATAAGCTCACCGGCTTCAACATCGATGAGAGTGCGACCGGTCCTCAGGAATGGACGACCAACAATTAATGGCACACGAGGGTCCATCTCGTAGTCGACGACGACGAAATCGGCAGGAAAAGTGAATTTGTCGACTCCTACAAAGACGTCTTCGGCTATCCCCACTGGATAAGCAACCGTACGGTTAGCTAATTCCAAAGTCATTTTGGTGGGGACTAGCTCAGGGAGAGATAATTGCTTCCAAACGCTTAGAGGCATTAGATTAATACTGGCACCTAGATCGGCTAGGGCCATGCAATTCTCTACTCCCGGGAAATTGCAAGGGATTAAGAAACGACCCGGATCACCAAGCTTGGTTGGCAATTTCCTTAAGAGCACTGCAGAGCAATTCTCATTAAGTTGGGTGTTAGCAATATAGAGAAGTTTTTCCTTGTCACTCAAAAGATCTTTAAACATTTTCGCGTACTTAGGCATGTGAGCGAGAGCCTCAGCGAAGGAGATATTGAAATTCAGTTGTTTAAACATTTTAAGAAAGTTTGAAACCTGAATATCGTCCTTGCTTTTGAGCTTCTCTTTCCTCAACCTAGATGGATAAGGTATATTGGAAGAAGAGGAAGGCTTTGGGATCGAAGGATCACTCACATCCTTGGGTGGAGGACGGGTAGAAGTAGGAGGTGGAGAAATTGGGGAAGTAGAAGGTTGAGTAATAGGAGCAGGTGACTCGTTCTCCTTAGTCACAATCACCGGTGGAGGTATAGGAAGCTCGGGTTCCTTGGTACCTTTGCCACTGCGAGTGGTGATTGCTTTCATCTACCCTCTTGGATTCGTAACGGTGTTACTCGGAAGAGTACCCGAAGAAGAGGGTTGATTACCTTGGAAGAAACTAGCCATCATGTTCTTTAAGTCATTCGTTTGACTATCAAAAGTGTTTCTCATGTCAGCTCTCAGATCGTTCCCATGTTTCACTAGGTCTGCTTTCAAGTTGAGCACTTCTCGCTGAAGATTTCCCACGATCACATCGTTAGTCCTCATGTAGGTTTCCACTTCTTGGTGTAAAGCAGTGGGTTGGTTGGGAGGAGCATTGTATGCGGGTGGTTGATAAGCAGGTTGCTGGTAAACTTGGTTGTTTCTTTGAGGTGGTTGTTGCTGTTTGTGAGGTGGTATGTATGGTGTACGAGGTTGTTGTTGTTGAGGAGGGCGATTGAGGGTTTGTTGTTGGTTTGGGTTGTTTGGAGGAAAACCAGGTGGTGAGAGATAGTTGTTAGAGCGGTAGCTAAGCAAGTTGCGGTCACCTTGAGGACGGGCTTGATAAGCAGGTTGAGGATAGGTGCCATAAGCTGCATTCACGTTCTCAGAAGGGTAGTCTTGGGTGGCAGTACAAGTGGTGTAAGAGTGAGGACCCCCGCATATCTCACATGGTTGGCTGACAGCATTGACTTGAGCGTCTTTAGCGTTTCTAGCGTTGATGCTGTTAGTGTTGCTGGCGGTTTGGGTAGCAAGCGATTCAAGAAGCACAATGATTTTGTCAAGTCGCTTGTCGCTGTCACTAGTACTAGCACTAGCGACATTGGTCCGAACACTCTTGGTTTGCACACGAGACTTATTCTCAATGATATCCCGAGCAACATTGGAAGTCTTAGCCAAAAGATTACCCCCCGAGGCACTGTTTAGTGAATCTTGGTCATTCATGCTTAAACCATTATAAAAAGTGTTAATTTGGTGCACTTTGGTAAAACCATGTTGTGGGCATTTTCTTAAAAGATCTTTGAAACGGTCCCAAGATTCAATAAACGACTCATCGTACTTTTGTTCAAAATTTATGATTTCATTCCGCAAAGCGGTAGTACGAGAGGGTGGGAAAAAGTAATTGATAAACTTGGTCTCCAAATCCGTCCACGAAAGAATACTCTGTGGCGGTTCCTTAGCAAGCCAATGCCGGGCTTGTCCCTCTAAAGAAAAGGGAAAAAGTTGTAAACGGATTACCTCTTGTGGAACACCATTGAATTTGACCGTATTGGTGAGTTGCAAGAATCTTTTGATGTGGTCATGTGGATCATCAATGGTACGTCCCAAGAATGGTTGAGCAGAGACCATCTGGATAAAGCCGGATTTGAGCTCAAAGTTATTGGCTGCAAATGCGGGTATAACAATTGGATCAGTGTTGCCATCTACATGGGCTTGCAGCAGTTCAATCATCGGGCGATTGTCTGGTAGAGGCTCATGGTTGTTGTTATTATTCATGTTGTTGAAAGGTGGGTTGTTATTGTTATTATTATTGTTTGAGGTGGTATGTTGTTGTTGTTTTGTACACCGGCCATGTCTAAGTTATCGAGAGGCTCGGGCTCTTGATAAGACGTTGATCGAGTGCGCATACACCTGCAAAAGAACTAACAAGGCAAAAACAAAGCAAAAATATTTTTGGTTTTTATGTTTTTTTTAATTTTTAGGATTTTTGAAAATTTTATATTTTTTTGTGTTTTTGAGAATATTTATGAAAAAGTAACGTTCACGGTGAACGGATCCCAAAATCCAAGGTCTCACAAAAAACTGTTGATCTTAACGAGAAGAGTCGGCAGCGGCGCCATTTGATAAAAGAGATTTTCCTCGTTGAAAAAGTTCGTTCTCGGAATCTCCTCGAATTGATCACAGCCTAAAGTGGAATGATTGTTCTTGGTGACAAAAAGTGGATTTGGTTTTCTATTCTATTGAAAAGATAAATGAATGAAGTAATGAAATTAAACTTGCAGTAAATATAAATGATTAAATGATAAAACAGAAAAATAATCTTACTGAAGAAAATAGCTATGCGGAATAAAATCCCATTCGGAATAATCAGACTGTGCGGAATAACAAAGCTCTATGCGGAATGTTTAAACTACTCGGAATATTTTGCTTATGCGGAATAAAGAAGACCATGCAGAAAAGAAAGCTATCCGGAATCTTGGGGCTATGCGGAATAAATTGGGCATCAGTGCTATGCGGAATAAACGGCCTATGCGGAATAACCAGATCTACCCGGAATATTTGCTCTATGCGGAAAATTCAAACATGCGGAATACTAGGGTTATCCGGAATATGGAAATATTTCGAATAAAGGAAAGAAAAATCTTGCTATGCGGAATAATAGAGAGTTCTGAATAAGGGAAGAATTAAACAGACTATTCGGAATATATAAATATTCCGAATAGGTGACAAAAAGAATGGCTTATGCGGAAAAAACTGGGGACGAAGAACACCAGCAGATATTTAAACAGTAGACACGAATTTAAAGCCAAATCAAGCTAAATAGTAAAAAAGGTTTAACCAAATTAACCACAAATCATCTACTAACTACAAGGATCAAATCCCAATCATAAAAACACAAATTCAACAACTTTTAAAGATCAAACTTGAACTTAATAAAAACTTAAGAACTTGCAATAAAAAGATGATGAAGAACAAGATGAATGAAAAGATTAAATGAACTCTTGTATTGATGATTAAGATTCAGTAAACAAAAGGAAAGGATCAAACTTACAAGATTAAAAAAAGAAATCAAAGAAGATGAAAAACCACTCCTTAAGGGAGATGGTTTCCTAAGAACTAGGAGAAATGTAACTGAAAGAAAAACTAGCTTCCAAATTTTGTGAGGGTGATTCCTATATATAGGCTGAGTGGTTGGTTGGTGAGTGGGCTTTCTTCCTTTCTTCTTGTCTTTTCAGAAAAGTTGACGTTTTCGATTCTGATTCGGTATTTGTCGACGATTAAATTCAACTCGTCTTTTAATTTCTTCGTTTAATAGACTTGAGTTTCTTCGACATTTGTAAATCTTCCATCTTTGGTCCTTTTCTTCGAAAAATCTTCAAACAGGCCCATTGACTTCAAATCTTTTGCATCTCTTGGACAATAGACTTCGTCTTGAGTCTTTTTCTTCGATAAAACCCGTGCAATCCCATGTTTTCTTCAATATTCATCCAGTTGACTCTGAAAACACAATAAACACAAAAACCACGCATAATTCCAAACAATTGATATTAAACACGCGTTTTGGTCTTGTTTTAGTAAGAAATAAGTGGTAAAAGGATGGGTGTTTTCACACCTATCAGAAATTCACTTTATGTGACGACATTTAAGAATTCCCATTAGTTATCATAGTCACACACTGATAGGTGTGTAAACACCCATCCTTTTACCACTTAATTCTGGCTAAAACGAGACCAAAACGCGTATTTAATATCATTTGTTTGGAATTATGCGTTGTTTTTGTGTTTATTGTGTTTTCAGAGCCAACCGGATGGATAATGGAGAAAACATGGGATTGCACGGGATTTATCGAAGAAAAAGACTCAAGATGAAGTCTGTTGTCCAAGAGATGCAAAAGATTTGAAGTCACTGGGCCTATTCGAAGATTTATCGAAGAAAAAGACCAAAGATGGAAGATTTACATAAGTCGAAGAAACTCAAGTCTATTAAACGAAGAAATTAAAAGACGAGTTGAATTTAATCGACGACAAATCCCGAATCAAAATCGAAAACGTCAACTTTTCTGAAAAGACGAGAAGACAAGAAGAACGGGAGAAAGTCCACTCACCAACCAAAGGGAGCACCTATATAAAGCCTACCCCTCAGACTTTTCATCCAGTTTTTTTTAGTTTTACTTCTCCCCACCTTTTTCTCCTTTTCTGTTCGTAGTATCACCAACACCACTAGGGTGTTTGGTGATTTTGATCTTTGTTTTTCAATCTTGTAATTTTAATCCTTGTTTTGTGATTTTTAAAACATTAATCATTCAATATATCAATCTTTCCATTTCATCTTGTTCATCATCATCTTTTATTTCAAGTTCTTAAGTTCTTATTTGGTTGAGTTTTGATTTTAAAAAGTTGTTGAATTTGCGTTTTTATTGATGGGATTTGTTGTTATTGGTTAGTATATCATTTGTGTTTAGTTTTATTTAAGCTTTGGTGAAAAAACTTGGTGATTTTTGGCTTAAAATCGTTTTCCTTGTTCTTCGGGTAAGTTACTGTTCTTGAGTTCCCTAGGTTCCGAATGAACCAAATCTTCCGGATGAACATTAAGTTCCGGATGAACAGCTAAAGTTCCGAATGAGTTTATGTTAAGAAAAGTTCCGAGTCAGTCTAGAAGTTCCGAATAAATTTTCCTTTCAAAAGTTCCGAATGAACTTAAACTTCCGGATGAACATAAAGTTCTGGATGAACAAAAGTTCCGAATGAGTAAAAACTTCCGGATGAACACAAACTTCCGAATGAAACTTCCGAACCAATCTTCCGAATCAAGTTCCGAGTGAAGGTTCCGAACAAAGTTCCGGATCAACTTCTGAGTGAAGGTTCCGAGTAAAATTCCAAACGAAGTTCCGGATCAAGGCTTCCGAACCAACTTCAGGGTGAAAAGTTCCGAATCAAGGTCAAACTTCCGAATCAGTCTTCTTTTGAGCATTTTTCAATCTTACTTACTGTTCTTACTGTTCTTCATTTTATTTTATATTTTAATCCAAGTGTTATTAATTGTTGTTAATTTAATTACTTTTAAATTTAAATTTACATTTTAATGCATTTAATACTTTCAGTAGATTAGAAAATCACTCCCCTTTTTAGTGATCAAGAACAATCATTCCACTTAGAACCGAGATCAATTCGGGAGGATATCGAGAGATACATAATTAAACCATACAAAATGCGTTTATCAAATGGCGCCGCTGCCGGCTCTTCTCGTTAAGATCAAAAGTTTTTTGTGAGAACTTGGATTTTGGGATCCGTTCCCCGTGAACGTTACTTTTTCATAAAAATTTTCAAAAACACTAAAAAATATAAAATTTTCAAAAATCCTAAAAAGTAAAAAACATAAAAAAACCAAAAATATTTTGCTTTGTTTTTCTCTTGTTAGTTCTTTTGCAGGTGTATGCGCACTCGATCCACGTCTTATCAAGAGCCCGAGCCTCTCGATAACTTAGACATGGCCGGTGTACAAAACAACAACAACATACCACCTCCAAACAACAATAATAACAACAACAACCCACCTTTCAACAACATGAATAACAACAACAACAATGAGCCTCTACCGGATAATCGCCCGATGATTGAACTGCTGCAAGCTCATGTAGATGGCAACACTGATCCAATTGTTATACCAGCGATTGCTGCCAACAACTTTGAGCTAAAATCAGGCTTTATCCAGATGGTCTCCGCTCAACCATTCTTGGGGCGTACCATTGATGATCTACATGACCACATCAAGAGATTCTTGCAACTCACCAACACGGTCAAATTCAATGGTGTTCCACAAGAGGTAATCCGGTTACAACTTTTTCCCTTTTCTTTAGAGGGACAAGCCCGGCATTGGCTTGCTAAGGAACCGCCACAGAGTATTCTCTCGTGGACGGATTTGGAAACCAAGTTTATCAATTACTTTTTCCCACCCTCTCGTATTACCGCTTTGCGGAATGAAATCATAAATTTTGAACAAAAGTACGATGAGTCGTTTAGTGAATCTTGGGATCGTTTTAAAGATCTTTTAAGAAAATGCCCACAACATGGTTTTACCAAAGTACATCAAATTAATACTTTTTACAATGGTTTAAGCATGAATGACCAAGATTTACTAAACAGTGCCTCGGGGGGTAATCTTTTGGCTAAGACTTCCAATGCTGCTTGGGATATCATTGAGAATAAGTCTCGTGTGCAAACCAAGAGTGTTCGGACCAATGTCGCTAGTGCTAGCACTAATGACAGCGACAAGCGACTTGAAAAAAAATCACTACGCTTCTTGAATCGCTTGTTACCCACACCGTTAACAACAACAACAGCAACAACGCTAAAAACGCTCAAGTCAATGCTGTTAGCCAACCATGCGAGATATGCGGGGGTCCTCACTCTTACACCACTTGTACCGCCACCCAAGACTACCCTTCTGAAACTGTGAATGCAGCTTATGGCACCTATCCTCAACCTGCTTATCAACCTAGACCTTAAGGTGACCGTAATTTGCTTAGCTACCGCTCCAACAACTACCTCTCACCACCCGGTTTTCCTCCAAACAACCCAAACCAACAACAAAACCTCAATCGCCCTCCTCAACAACAACAACAACCTCGTACACCATACATCCCACCTCACAAGCAGCAACAACCACCTCAACGAAACAACCAAGTCTACCAGCAACCTGCTTATCAACCACCCGCATATAATGCTCCTCCCAACCAACCCACCGCTCTTCACCAAGAAGTGGAAACTTATATGAGGACTAACAATGTGATAGTGGGAAATCTTCAGAGAGGAGTGCTCAACCTGAAAGCAGACTTGGTCAAACAAGGGAACGATCTGAGAGCCGACATGAGAAACACGTTGGATAGCCAAACAAATGACTTGAAGAACATGATGGCTAGTTTCTTCCAAGGTAATCAACCCTCTTCTTCGGGTACTCTTCAGAGTAACACCGTTGCGAATCCAAGAGGGGAGATGAAAGCAATCACTACTCGCAGTGGTAAAGGTACCAAGGAACCCGAGCTTCCTATACCTCCACCGGTGGTTGTGACTAAGGAGAACGAGTCACCTGCTCCTATTCCTCATCCTTCTCCTTCCCCAATTTCTCCACCTCTTACTCCTACCCCTCCTCCACCCAAGGATGTGAGTGATCCTATTCTCCCAAAGCCTTCCTCTTCTTCCAATATACCTTATCCATCTAGGTTGAGGAAAGAGAAGCTCAAAAGCAAGGACGATATTCAGGTTTCAAACTTTCTTAAAATGTTTAAACAACTGAATTTCAATATCTCCTTCGCTGAGGCTCTCGCTCACATGCCTAAGTACGCGAAAATGTTTAAAGATCTTCTGAGTGAAAAGGAAAAGCTTCTTGATATTGCCAACACCCAACTTAATGAGAATTGCTCTACAGTGCTCTTAAGGAAATTGCCAACCAAGCTTGGTGATCCGGGTCGTTTCTTAATCCCTTGCAATTTCCCGGGAGTAGAGAATTGCATGGCCCTAGCCGATCTAGGTGCCAGTATTAATCTAATGCCTCTAAGCGTTTGGAAGCAATTATCTCTCCCTGAGCTAGTCCCCACCAAAATGACTTTGGAATTAGCTAACCGTACGGTTGCTTATCCAGTGGGGATAGCCGAAGACGTCTTTGTAGGATTCGACAAATTCACTTTTCCTGCCGATTTCGTCGTCGTCGACTATGAGATGGACCCTCGTGTATCACTGATTGTTGGTCGTCCATTCCTGAGGACCGGTCGCACTCTTATCGATGTTGAAGCCGGTGAGCTTATCATGAGAGTGGGTGACGATAAAATCGTCTTCAACATGGGAAAGTTGTCTAAACAACCTTATTCATACGAGAGTGTTAACTGTATTGACGTTCTGGATGAGGCTTGTGAAGAACACTTTAATGATGCTTGTAAAAATATTCCTACCTCTCTTCCCAATGTTGAAACCGTTGCCTCTATTGATTCATCACTGTCTCTATTTGGAGAAAGTGATTTGTTTTGGAACAATCTTGAAGACACCATGGGAGATGTGAATTTAGCTACTGATGATTCTCCCACCGATGGGGATGAAGACATGCATTTCTTTGACAACCTTCTCAACGAAGACAATCCTTCTCCTCCATCTCCCACGGTTATTGCTATCGATACTCCGACTTTGCAAACGCCTCCCGTCGAAAATCCTCCGGATTTAGAACTTAAGGAGTTGCCGCCCCATCTCGAGTACGTATTCCTTGAAGAAGAGAAGAAGTCGCCAGTCATCATTGCTAAGGACCTAAAGGAAGAAGAAAAAGCCCGACTTATCACCGTGTTGAAAGATCATAAGAAGGCTATTGCTTGGAAAATTTCTGATATTCGCTGAATTGATCCTCACTTCTGCACACACAAAATTCTCATGGAGGACGACTTTAAGCCCACAATTCAAAGCCAACGAAGGGTGAATCCAAAAATCCATGAAGTCATCAAAACGGAGGTTATCAAACTTCTTGATGCGGGTATGATTTACCCTATTTCGGATTCACCATGGTTTAGTCCAATCCATTGTGTGCCCAAGAAGGGCGGAATAACCGTTGTTCCCAATGAACACAGCGAGTTGATTTCCGCTCGTCTCGTTACTGGGTGGAGAGTTTGTATAGACTACCACAAACTCAGTGATGCCACGAGAAAGGATCATTTCCCTCTACCTTTTATGGACCAAATGCTTGAACGTTTAGCAGGTAATGAATATTACTGCTTTCTTGATGGTTTCTTGGGTTATTTCCAAATACCCATCGATCCCCAAGATCAAGAGAAGACAACATTCACTTGTCCCTATGGCACATTTGCTTACAAAAGAATGCCTTTTGGCTTATGCAATGCCCCCGGGACTTTCCAAAGGTGCATGTTAGCTATCTTTCATGACATGGTTGAACAAACCATGGAAGTCTTCATGGATGATTTCTCGGTCTTCGGGGATTCCTTCTCTTCTTGCCTTGCCAATTCGGAACGTATGCTTAAGCGGTGCGAAAACACTCGCCTTGTTCTGAATTGGGAAAAATGCCATTTTATGGTAAAAGAAGGCATCGTGCTAGGACACAAGATTTCCAAAGCCGGTCTTGAAGTAGACCGTGCTAAAGTCGATGTTATCGCTAAGTTGCCTCCACCTTCAACCGTGAAGGGTGTGAGAAGTTTCCTGGGTCATGCGGGCTTCTACCGTCGATTCATCAGAGATTTTTCTCAAATCGCTCGCCCGATGACCCACCTCTTGGAAAAAGATACTCCTTTTATCTTTTCCAAAGAGTGTCTTGAAGCCTTCAACTCGCTTAAGGATAAGCTAACTAAGGCACCCGTCTTGGTTACCCCTAATTGGGAGCTTCCCTTTGAGTTGATGTGCGATGCTAGTGATTTTGCTATTAGAGCGGTTCTGGGACAAAGAGTGAACAAACACTTCCAACCGATCCATTACGCTAGCAAGACAATGACTAGGGCTCAATTGCAGTACAAGACAACCGAAAAAGAGCTTTTAGCTGTTGTCTATGCCTTTGAAAAATTCCGCCCCTATCTTGTCCTTTCCACCACAATCGTTTACACCGATCATTCCGCGTTGAAGTACTTGTTGACAAAGCAAGATTCCAAACAAAGACTTCTTCGCTGGGTTTTGCTACTCAAAGAATTTAAAATCGAAATTCGCGATAAAAAAGGAGCTGAAAACCTAGCCGCGGATCATCTCAGCAGACTTGAGGATCCTTACCAAGGGGATCATCCGAACAAAGAAATCAATGATTCTTTTCCCTTGGAGACCTTAATGTCTATAAATTCGAATTCTGATGAAACCCCGTGGTTTGCGGACTTTGCAAACTACTTGGCGGGTGGAATTCTCAAGGAAGGGTTGACGTCCCAACAAAAGAAAAAGTTCTTCACCGACATTAAGACTTACTTTTGGGACGACCCTTACCTATTCAAACAATGTGCCGACCTGATTATTCACCGATGTGTTGATGGACCGGTAGCTTTAAAAATCCTTGATGTTTGCCACAAAGGACCCACCGGTGGTCACTTTGGTCCCAACTACACCGCCAAAAAAGTGTTTGATTCGGGATTTTATTGGCCCTCCATATATCGTGACGCTCACAATATGGTTAAACGCTGTGATGTTTGCTAAAAACAAGGCACGATCACACATAAAGACGAGATGCCTCAGAATTTCATTCAAGAATGTGAAATCTTTGATGTTTGGGGTATCGACTTTATGGGGCCATTCCCTTCTTCTAAAGGAAACAAATACATCCTTGTAGTTGTTGACTACGTTTCAAAGTGGGTTGAAGCCAAAGCTTTACCCACTAATGACGCAAGGGTGGTTTGTAACTTTTTGAAATATCTATTCGCTAGATTCGGTGTGCCTCGTGCCATTATTAGTGATCGTGGGACTCATTTTTGCAATGACCAATTTGCTAGAGTCATGGCTAAGTACGGTGTAAATCATCGTCTTTCCACAGCCTACCACCCACAAACTAATGGCCAGGCTGAAATATCCAACCGAGGACTAAAGCGAATTCTGGAAAGAACCGTGGGAGAGCATCGTGCCTCATGGGCTGATAAACTTGATGATGCTTTGTCGGCTTTCCGTACCGCATACAAGACTCCGATTGGTTGTACACCATATCGTCTCGTGTATGGGAAAGCGTGCCACCTCCCCATTGAGTTGGAGCGCAAGGCTTACTGGGCCTTGAAGTGGGCTAATTTTGATATTAACAAAGCCGGTGACCTACGCAAGATCCAACTCAATGAGCTGAATGAGCTCTGTAATGAGGCTTATGAAAATTCTTTGATCTATAAGGAAAGGACTAAACTCATTCACGACTCTAAGATCAAAAACCGAGAGTTCCAAGTTGGAGACAAAGTCTTACTTTTTAACTCTCGGTTGAAAATCTTTTCGGGCAAGCTCAAATCTCGTTGGTCCGGCCCATTCACCATTGCCCAAAATTTTCCATATGGTACTCTCGAGCTCGCTCAACCTAATGGACCTAATTTTAAGGTGAATGGCCAACGAGTGAAGTTGTACTTTGGTGAGGACACCTCTCAGGAGGTGATTCCATCCCTCACCACGTTTCCCATGAACTAATTTTGGGTCGAGTCAGGCTCGTGACTCGGTTATCAAAAACAAGCGCTCCTCGGGAGGCAGCCCGAGTATCTATCTTTTTCCGTTTAACCTCCTAAGTGTAGGGGGACCTCTATAGGTGTTTGTATTTGTGTGGTGATGTGATTACAGGGATAAGTTCACTCTTGGAATCTTTGAAGAACCGTGCTCCCGTGTTATCCGAAATACGGTTCTATCTCTCAACTATCGTGATTCAATTTTCTTCATACTCACATTTGAAATTGACCACTTTAGTCGTCTCTTCCTTAACTTGAGTGAACCAACGTGCACAATGTCATAAGTGTAGGGGAGACTTTTCCCACATGCTTAAACATTGAGGACAATGTTTATCTTAAGTGTAGGGGGGACTTCTATCGAAGTTTTAAGTGGACTTTTCCATGAAAATGCCTTCATTTAACCGGAAAATCATCTTTTTCAACATTTTTCAAATTTTTTATTAACTTTGGCCATTTATTCGTAATTTTTAAACTTCTATCGTTGCTTTCGTATGTATATATCCCGCAATAAAGTCAAAATTTTAATAAAGTGGTGTAGCTAGTTTAGAAGTCTTTGACATATTAGGCCCGTTGCGTTTATTTTGACTCAACCCGAATAGACTTATCCAAGTTTATTCTAGCTAGTATCCTTAACCATGTAGACCTTAATCTGTTTATTAGGCTAAGTATCCACGAGTCTCATTACTTGAGATTTTAAATTGTGGAGGACGAGAAATGATAGAGTCAATTATAAGTCGGTATTCTTGCGCAAGCTCACTTGGTGTAATTATTTGCCTATTCTCCCATCACTTGCTAATAATTTATCTGCAATAAGTAAGGTCGTACGATTTGAAAAGTTACTTAGCTTCTAGCCCAAGATCGTTTAAACGTTGCTCGGTAATGATAAGAGTTCATAGCCAAGGCATAACTTATGAAGCGGGGCGCGAAGATTGGCGAGTCCGAAAAGGCCCTAACAAGGCATGAGGATTCCATTTTATTGCTAAAGATCCAAGGTGATGTGAAAAGCATTATTCCCAAAATCGATATGAAGGATCAAGACTCGCGACGAAAAGCAATCAACTCCCATAAAGATGATGGAGAAGTCTATCCGAAAAGACCCTAACAAGGTATGAGGATAAATAGATCCAAGTCCGAAAAGGAGGCGGATCGTTGTATCTCAAAATCCCAAATAGAGATTGAAGAAATAATCATGAAGTCGTGGTCAACAAAGTTGGAGTACCCCTCAAAAGTCTCCAAGTGAAGAAACTCTATGAACGATGAGAAGACCATTATCTCAAGCACGTCTCTCAAGATATGAAGTATGAAGTACATGCCAAATATCGGCCCGAGAAAGGTCTCAAATCGTGAACCGAGTTATGCCAAGATATGAACTTTTTGATATCCCGAGAAGCAGTTTTAAGAGATTTTGTCCTTTAGCTAACTATTGATCAAATCGTTCTACTTTGCTTTCAGCCTAAATAAACTATCGAAATAAGTCCAAATATGCATCTTCATGATCATTCTAAGACAAAAATAAAATATAAGAGATACACCTAGGAATAAGGGAGTTTAAGCATATAATTAAGCCATGTGTGTAAGTGTTTGATTTACTAACTTATAATAACAATGATCTCGTTTTTAAGCTTAGTTTGGGGAACGTGAAACTTGAGGGTGATAAATCTTCGCAGCACCAAATCCCTAATGTAAGTCATTGATCTCTTTGCAAGTTATTTCCATGTAGCTATTTTCAAGTGAAAATGGTTTTCTATCCTTTTGTTTCCTTTTAAGTTTTAATTTCTTTTAGTACCTTAATTTTTGTTTAAGTAGTATTTTAATAAGGCCAAGGTTGATTAATTATGAGAAAAGTGTAAAATTGCTTTATCACTAAGCATTGCATGAGGGCATGGCAATGGTTAAGTGTAGGGGATTTGATAGGTGTGTAAACACCCATCTTTTTACCACTTAATTCTGGCTAAAACGAGACCAAAACTCGTATTTAATATCATTTGTTTGGAATTATGCGTTGTTTTTGTGTTTATTGTGTTTTCAGAGCCAACCGGATGGATAATGGAGAAAACATGGGATTGCATGGGATTTATCGAAGAAAAAGACTCAACATGAAGTCTATTGTCCAAGAGATGCAAAAGATTTGAAGTCACTGGGCCTATTCGAAGATTTATCGAAGAAAAGGACCAAAGATGGAAGATTTACATAAGTCGAAGAAACTCAAGTCTATTAAACGAAGAATTTAAGAGACGAGTTGAATTTAATCGACGACAAATCCCGAATCAAAATCGAAAACGTCAACTTTTCTGAAAAGACGAGAAGACAAGAAGAACGGGAGAAAGCCCACTCACCAACCAAAGGGAGCACCTATATAAAGCCTACCCCTCACACTTTTCATCCAGTTTTTTTTAGTTTTACTTCTCCCCACCTTCTTCTCCTTTTCTGTTTGTAGTATCACCAACACCACTAGGGTGTTTGGTGATTTTGATCTTTGTTTTTTAATCTTGTAATTTTAATCCTTGTTTTGTGATTGTTAAAACATTAATCATTCAATATATCAATCTTTCCATTTCATCTTGTTCATCATCATCTTTTATTTCAAGTTCTTAAGTTCTTATTTGGTTGAGTTTTGATTTTCAAAAGTTGTTGAATTTGCGTTTTTATTGATGGGATTTGTTGTTATTGGTTAGTATATCATTTGTGTTTAGTTTTATTTAAGCTTTGGTGAAAAAACTTGGTGATTTTTGGCTTAAAATCGTTTTCCTTGTTCTTCGGGTAAGTTACTGTTCTTGAGTTCCCCAGGTTCCGAATGAACCAAATCTTCCGGATGAACATTAAGTTCCGGATGAACAACTAAAGTTCCGAATGAGTTTATGTTAAGAAAAGTTCCGAGTTAGTCTAGATGTTCCGAATAAATTTTCCTTTCAAAAGTTCTGAATGAACTTAAACTTCCGGATGAACATAAAGTTCCGGATGAACAAAAGTTCCGAATGAGTAAAAACTTCCGGATGAACACAAACTTCCGAATGAAACATCCGAACCAATCTTCCGAATCAAGTTCCGAGTGAAGGTTCCGAACAAAGTTCCGGATCAACTTCCGAGTGAAGGTTCCGAGTAAACTTCCGAACGAAGTTCCGGATCAAGGCTTCCGAACCAACTTCAGGGTGAAAAGTTCCGAATCAAGGTCAAACTTCCGAATCAGTCTTCTTTTGAGCATTTTTCAATCTTACTTACTCTTCTTACTGTTCTTCATTTTATTTTATATTTTAATCCAAGTGTTATTAATTGTTGTTAATTTAATTACTTTTAAATTTAAATTTACATTTTAATGCATTTAATACTTTCAGTAGATTAGAAAATCACTCCCCTTTTTAGTGACCAAGAACAATCATTCCACTTAGAACCGAGATCAATTCGAGAGGACATCTAGAGAGACATAATTGAACCATACAAAATGCGTTTATCACACACGCTTAGACTAGACTAGGTACAATGTATAGTTTAAGGGTCGTGTGTGACTATATATACCCCTCCTAGGCTTCCAAGGAGGGGTGTTGCTTGTGTTCATTTTGTTTCTTTTCATTTTCATTACACATTTTCTTAACCTTTCACACACAACCTCTATTCTCTCTCTCTCAACAATGGCTACCACTATCTTCCACCACCCACCTAGACCACCGGATTACTAAAAAGCAAACCCACAATTGGCATCAGAGCCTCGGTTCCATCCTTGGATCGTGTTTCTTGTTTTTGATTTGGTGGTCTAAATTTTTTTTGGTCCGTCTTGCTATTTTATATGTCACGTCTTGATATTATTTTGTCCAAACAGTTTTATTGTTTCACAATTTAGTCACGATTCTTTCTGTCATACTTTATTGTCTCAATGATTTGTTTTGGTGTCTAAACAGTCAAGTATCTGTTTTCAGCCACTGGTATCGTCACAACCCACATATGGTTTTCATAACCCACTGGTCCAAACTATTTTGTTCCTGGTTAAATGTCAAATCAAAACCTGCCATTTTTTTTTCAAATCTGCTAATGATTTTATGCATGGTTTTTCTGTTATATCATCTGTTTTATCATCAGTTCTGGGTTACATAATTTTATTTTTGAAGATGGAGATAAGAATGTGCCAGAAAACATTTTCCTGAATATCAGGATAAATATGTTTTCAGATTTTCAGATCGAAATATTGCGATCGCAAAAACCATTGGTTTCTACATTGCGATCGAATATTCCGATGGAACACACTTGATGCATTCCGAAGGAACGCATTCCGATGGAACACATTCCGACGGATGCATTCCGACGGATGCATTCCGACGGGGTGTAGAGGACTCATTCCGATGGACAGAATTTCAGATAGGATTACGATGGAAAACAAATGAAAACATTGCGATGGGACTTATAAGTAAAAAACATTGCGATGCAAGATAACATCGCGATGGGTTTTTTTGTTGAACATTGCGACTGTTTTTTTTAACAAAACAACATTTTGACCAAGACTTCAACATATCATTCCACCTTATTACTCCACAACACCATAACTAATCCCAAGCCCATCGTCTCCTAACCCATCTAAACATCAAAAAGCATCGAAACAGAAATTGAAACTTAAGTATGATCTCAGATTCGTTTTTCGTCGGTAGACATGCATGCCAAGATCCATTAAGACCTATACCCACAAATGAATATCTCATCATAGATCTATATCGAAGGATAACCCTCTTTTGATATACGAATGTTATGAATGATTAATAACAATTTATTGTTATAATCAGCCCATTGCTTCGCTTTGAAACATGAAATCGAATCAACATCATCATCGATCTGTCAATGGTATTAACCACTATTTAATATTCGAATATCAAGATTGAATCATAACAATTATGTTATATTCGAATCTTCATTTTGTCTGTTTAAAAACAGCACATGAAACATGTTAAAACCTTACCCAAGACCTTGTATAACAAGACCTTGTGGCTGTGAACATTTTGGATATTAGCAATGATTCAGTAATAAATCTGCAAGGGCCATGTGGTTTGTTTGATTCGTAGGTTACGATTCGAGTTACTTATTGGTAGTAATGATTATTTTTTATAATCAAAAGAGAAGATGTCGATCTATTTGATGTTAGGTGATTTCGGGAAGATGTTTTAAGATTGAGAGAAGGTGGAAAATGATGGGGGACGGATTAAACGAGGTAGGAGTGAGAGAAGGGGGCGGAGTAACTTATGAGTTGTGATTAGGGTTAAGACAGATTAGGGTTGTGGGATTTATATCCCAAGTGTGATGGACCGGGTAGTTTGTTTGGACTTTGGGCCATGGACTCACGATTTTTAACATTGCAAAATGGGCTGAGCTATGTCTTATGTTAACTTTTGGACAGAAAATGTATTTTCGACATATTTTTATGTCAAATTTAATTTTGGACAAAATTTGTATTGTTAAGTTACATAATCGAGACGAGATAGCATGACAAAGTGACAAGACAATATGATGAGACACTGTGACAAGAATTATTTGACGAGATCAAGAAAAATTGGCGATTTTTTAGTGGCTACGGACTCGTTTGATCGGGTATTAATTATGTGAAGTTGGAGACGGATTTTTCGAAGGCGTGAACTTATTTTATCTTTCAAAGATAACTTGCTCGTGCTTAATCTTAGAATGAGGACTTGTTTATCTGGTTTCCGGGTTCGGGGTGGTTGGTTGATGACTCGGATAACTATCACTTAAAGGGGTTACATTGTTGTACTCAGTGTCACGCGCTTAGTCGACGCGGATAATTTCAATAGGTGTTGTGCTTATAGACTTCTTCAGTGATGCATTGAGTACTTAGAGATTTCTCCACCGTTCTTCATTCAACAATAGTGCAAGCTTAAGTCACAAGATCGAAGGATTCTTATTCAGTTTCACGTTTGATGTATCTAGTTCATTCTATCAGTGGTCACTTCAAATTGATTTCACGTGGGTAGGTAAAGTTGGCCATGGAGAGTTTATGAGTAGAGATTTTCGATCAACAACTGATTCTCACCGAATATAATTAAGCTTATTTATTATTCTCACGAGATTTCAGGTACATGTGCGTACGATTTATTGATGGTTCCGAGTTTCGAAACCATCAAGGGGGAAGAAGAAGACACATTGAACGCACAACGAGTACACGTGATGAACTTCATACCTTCTTTTGATTTGAAGACATTCCGGGATGACCTTTGTCATAGCCGTAGAGAAAATCAGTGTTTTAACTCGTGGCGTTATCAATCTCTAAACGGTGCACTACTGATTCGATGTTTAATTGTTTGGTTGTTGCAATTCATCATCATTATCCTATATGGAGAGATATGCATTCCCGGGACTTAATTGACTCTGGTGCATCTCCGGAAGAAGATATATGCATTTCCGGGACTTAATTGACTCTGGTGTTACGATGTCAACTTCATGAATGGGATAAAGTGTCCACTTCAGTATTTGAGCTTCATACATGGGATTGGTTTATTTTCTTCAACTATGTGGGGGGAGAAATGTCTTGATTCTTTCTAATATGCATAACTTGAACTCTCAGGGGGAAAAAAAATTCAGAAGAATTATTCAAGCGTGAGAAGAGAAGTTGTTGATCTACTTAGTGTACCCCAAGCTTTTAATCCCTCTTAGCAACGTTATCATGTTATATGATGGGATTTGCTTGTTAGATTCCGCTGTGCGCTTAATTATTTTAAGCTTTATTGAAAGCTTTGAATTTTCTTACGAGGATTGTCGGTTTAGGGGGAAGCTATTTAAAAGCTTCTACATCAAGTTTATGTGGCATGAATTAGGGGGAAGTTAATTCAGAATCTTCTCCTTAACCAGAAGTATATGGATTACTTAGCTCGTGCCGTTACAGTATTTCTACTCCAAGTTACTTTAAAGATGAGTCGTTTTGAAGTCAAAATCCTCAGAAGACATCATCACCATTGGACGCTTCATGGAAGCTTTTGTTCTTAATCATTATGTACTTGTTAGGAAAAATATTGTAAGGAATTCTACACGTCGTCCCATGGGGGAAGATTGTTGGAAATTCCCATTAGTTATCATAGTCACACACGCTTAGACTAGACTAGGTACAATGTATAGTTTAAGGGTCGTGTGTGACTATATATACCCCTCCTAGGCTTCCAAGGAGGGGTGTTGCTTGTTTTCATTTTGTTTCTTTTCATTTTCAATACACATTTTCTTAACCTTTAACACACAACCACTCTTCTCTCTCTCTCAACAATGGCTTCCACCTTCCACCACCCACCTAGACCACCGGATTAGATAAAAGCAAATCCACAATTTTCCTCTTCCTTTTATGGACCAAATGCTTGAACGTTTAGCGGGTAATGAATATTACTGCTTTCTAGATGGTTTCTCGGGTTATTTCCAAATACCAATCGATCCCCAAGATCAAGAGAAGACAACATTCACTTGTCCCTATGGCACATTTGCTTACAAAAGAATGCCTTTTGGCTTATGCAATGCCCCCGGGACTTTCCAAAGGTGCATGTTGGCTATTTTCCATGACATGGTTGAGCAAACCATGGAAGTCTTTATGAATGATTTCTCGGTCTTTGGGTAATCATTCTCTTTTTGCCTTGCCAATTTAGAACGTATGCTTAAGCGGTGCGAAGACACTCGCCTTGTTCTAAATTGGGAAAAATGCCATTTTATGGTAAAAGAAGGCATTGTGCTAGGACACAAAATCTCAAAAGCCGGTCTTGAAGTGGATCGTGCTAAAGTGGATGTCATAGCCAAATTACCTCCACCTTCAACCGTGAAGGGTGTGAGAAGTTTTCTTGGTCATGCGGGCTTCTATCGTCGATTTATTCAAGACTGTTCTAAAATCGCTCGCCCGCTGACCCACCTCTTGGAAAAAGATACTCCTTTTATCTTTTCCAAAGAGTGTATTGAATCATTCAACCTTCTTAAGGATAAGCTCACTAAGGCACCGGTCTTGGTCACCCCTAATTGGGAGCTACCTTTCGAGTTGATGTGTGATGCTAGCGATTTTTCCATTGGAGCGGTTTTGGGCCAAAGAGTGAATAAACACTTCCAACCAATCCATTATGCTAGCAAGAAAATGACGGGGGCCCAATTGCATTATACGACAACCGAAAAAGAGCTTTTAACTGTTGTCTATGCTTTTGAAAAATTTCGCCCCTATCTTGTTTTATCCACCACCATTGTATACACGGACCATTCCGCGTTGAAGTACTTTTTGACTAAGCAAGACTCTAAGCCAAGACTTCTTCGCTGGGTTTTACTCCTTCAAGAATTTAACATTGAAATTAGTGACAAGAAGGGAGCCGAAAACCTAGCCGCAGATCATCTAAGTAGACTTGAGGATCCTTATCAAGGGGATCATCCGAATCAAGAGATCAATGACTATTTTCCCCTTGAGACCTTAATGTCTATAAATTCCAATCTTGATGACACCCCGTGGTTTGCCGACATTGCAAACTACTTAGCGGGTGGTGTTCTCATCAAAGGGTTAACATCCCAACAAAAGAAAATGTTCTTAAACGATGTTAAGACTTACTTTTAGGATGACCATTTTCTCTTCAAACAATGCGCTGATTTGATTATTCGCCGATGTGTTGACGGACCGACATCTTTAGACATTCTCGAGGCTTGCCACAAAGGACCCACCGGTGGTCACTTTGGTCCCAACTTCACCGCGAAGAAAGTGTTTGACTCGGGATTTTATTGGCCCACCATCGTGATGCTCACGAGATGGTTAAACATTGTGATGCTTGCCAAAGACAAGGCAAGATCACACATAAAGATGAGATGCCTCAAAATTTCATACAAGAATGTGAAATCTTTGATGTATGGGGTCTCGACTTTATGGGGCCATTTCCATCATCTAAAGGGAACAAGTACGTCCTCGTAGCTGTTGACTACGTTTCTAAATGGGTTGAAGCTAAGGCCCTCCCAACAAACGATGCGAGGGTGGTTGTGAACTTTTTGAAGCAACTGTTTGCTCGATTCGGTGTTCCTCGTGCTATAATCAGTGACCGCGGGACTCATTTTTGCAATGATCAATTTGCAAGAGTCATGGCTAAGTATGGTGTCAATCACCGTCTTTCCACCGCTTATCATCCTCAAACCAACGGTCAAGCCGAGATTTCCAACCGTGGATTGAAGCGAATTCTAGAACGCACTGTGGGAGAGCATCGTGCCGCGGGGGCCGATAAGTTAGATGATGCTTTGTGGGCTTTCCGTACCGCATATAAGACCCCGATTCGTTGCACACCTTATCGTCTTGTGTACGGGAAAGCATGCCACCTCCCTATCGAGCTGGAACATAAGGCATACTAGGCCTTGAAGTGGGATAACTTCGACATCAACAAAGTCGGTGATCTTCGCAAGATTCAACTCAACGAGCTAAATGAACTGAGGAATGAAGCTTACGAGAACTCATTGATCTACAAGGAGAAGACCAAGATCATCCACGATGCTAAAATTAAGAACCGAGAGTTCCACGTTGGTGATCAAGTCTTACTGTTTAACTCTCGGTTGAAGATCTTCTCGGAAAGTTGAAGAGCCGCTGGTCTGGTCCATTCACCGTCGCCAAAGTCTTTCCATATGGCACCATTGAGCTTTCTCAGCCAAATGGGCCCAATTTTAAGGTGAATGGCCAGCGTTTGAAGTTGTACTTTAGAGAGGACATCTCTAATGAGATTCCACCCCTCTCCACCTTTCCCTTGAATTAGTTCGGGACCGAGTCAGGCTCGTGACTCGGTTAACAAAAACAAGCGCTCCTTGGGAGACAACCCGAGTTTCTATCCCCCCTATCCGTTTTTCATCCTAAGTGTAGGGGGAGCTATGTAGGTTGCTTGTGTTTGTATAGTGATGTGATTACAGGGATAAGTGCACTTTTGGAATCTTTGAAGAACCGTGCTCCCATGTTATCTGCAAATCCGGTTCTGTCTCTCAACTATCGTGATTCAATTTTCTTCATACTCACATTTGAAATTGATCACTTTAGTTATCTCCTCCTTAACTTTATTTAACCAACGTGCACAATGTCATAAGTGTAGGGGAGATTTTTCCCACATGCTTAAACATTGAGGACAATGTTTATATTAAGTGTAGGGGAGACTTCTATCGAAGTTTTAAGTGGACTTTTCCATTAAAATGTCCTCATTTGAACCGGAAAATTTAACTTTTCGACATTTTTCAAAATATTTAATCTATTTTGGCCTAGTTGTATAGTCGTATTTTCCTTTGCTGTCGTTATTTACCTTCGTTGCTACAATAAAGTTTAATAAAGTGGTTTTAATTTTCAAACGTTGTGAATCTTTTGACTCAACCCGAGTTTACTTATCTAAAGTTTACTCTAGCTAGTATCCTTAACATGTTTAAGTCAAGTTTTGCTAGGCTTTTATATAGGGAACTTTAAAACGCGAAAGTCTTAACTCTCACTGGTTAAGAACGAGAACTTTTCGCAAGTTCCTATAATTGATCCTAGAGAGTCGTTTATCAAGGGAACTTTAAAATGCGAAGTCTAAACTTGAAAAAGTCTAAGAATTGCAAGATCCTATAGATGACTCGAAAACCCAAAACTTTGATTTAATTGGCTAAGCATTAATGTTTGAGTTTTTACTCGTTGAAAGTTCGTTTCTCGGAATCTCCTCGAATTGATCTCTGGTTAATTGTGCGACTCAGTTGTTCTTGGTGAATCAAATAAACGAGTTGTCGTTGTCTAAAACTAATTAAAAATGAAAACTTGAAACAAATAAAAATAAAGTAAAGACGGTAAAAAGAAACAACAAAAGATAAAAACTTGGCGAAAAGTAAATTACGAGAAAATTAAAAGGCAAATAAAGTAAATGACGCAAATTAAAACTTAAACTAAAAGGAAAGCAAATAAAAATGCAAATAAAGAAAAAGGCGGGGAAAATAAAGCTTAAAACTAAAAACTAAAAAAACTCTATTTGGAATAATTTAGCTATGCGGAATAAAGTTCCTATGCGGAATAAAACCTCTACTCGGAATAATTAACTCTACTCGGAAAAACTACTCTATCCGGAATAAAATATGCTTATGCGGAATAGTATGCCAATCCGGAATAAAAGGGCTATTCGGAATACTTGAACATTCCGAATAGAAGACTCTATTCGGAATAATCTAATATTCCGAATAGAAAACTCTATTCGGAATAATTAATATTCTGAATAGAAGACTCTACTCGGAATAATCAGACATTCCGAATAAGGGTCTCTATTCGGAATATCCAGATATTCCGAATAGGGATTCTATCCGGAATAACCTACGATATTCCGCATAAAGAACAAAGGAAACAGACCATTCGGAATAACTGGGTAGGAAACAGTAGACATGAACGAAGAACAGGGGAAAAAGAAAAGAGCACGAATTTGATCAATTCTAACCAAAACAAACCAAAAGATTAAACCAAAACAACCACAAAGCATCAACTAACAATAATCAACCAACACAAATCATCAAAACTAAAAAACAAAACCAAATCAATCAAAACCCACTTGATTGAAATTAAGAAAACTCAAGAACACAACACCAAATCAAAGACAGAAATTAAGCAAGAAAGGAAGAAGATGATGAATTAAAAGCTTAATTAAAAAGTAAAGATTCAATAACAAAAGCTTAAACACAAATTAATCTAGAGAGAGAAAGCATAAATCTAGAGAGAGAAACTACACTACTCCTAATCTAATCCTAAAACTAACCAACCCTTTCACAACAAGTGAGGGTGGTATTTATAGGAGAGGGGAGTGGTTCGTGGCTTCCTCTTTCTTTCTTTCTTGGTCCTCAGTCTTTCAGTCTTCTTAAATTCTTCGACTTTTAAGACTTCGTCTCGGGATTTCTTTGATCTCGTCTTGTAATTTTCTTCATAAATTAGACTTGAGTTCTTCGACTTTATTAAACTTTCGTCTTTGGACTTTTTCTTCGATAAATCTTCAGAATTGGTCTTGGACTTCCGTTCTTTTTCCACTTTTGATCTTTCGACTTCGTCTTTTGTCTTTTTCTTCAATAAAAGCCCGTGAAAGCCGTGTTTTCTCCACTTTTCACCTTCTCGTCCTAAATCACAACAAAAACACAAACCACGCATAATTCTGACATAAATGACATAAAATACACGTTTTGGCCCGGTTATTATTGTAATTAAGTGGTAAAAAGGATGGGTGTTTTCACACCTATCAAATCCCCTACACTTAACCATTGCAATGTCCTCATGCAATGCATTAGTTACAAAGCACGATTACACTTTTCATCATAATCAATCCGTCTTGGCCTTTATTAACCAACTAAGGAAAATTTGAAAGATAGAAAACGATAAAATGCAACAAGGAAGAAACTTGTAAAGAAATCTAAGACTTACATTAGGGCTTTGGTGTCGTGAATGTTTATCACCCTCAAGTTTCACGTTCCCCATGCCAAGCTTACAAACAAGATCATTGTTAGTACAAGTTAGCATAACAAACATTTACTCATGTGGTTCTATTAATCACTTAAACTCCCTTATTCCTACGGGTATCTCTTATATTTTATTGATGTCTTGAATGATCACGAGGATGCATTGTTGACTTATTGCGATAGTTTATTTAAGCGGAAAGCAAAGTAGGACGATTTGATTAATAGTTAGCTAAAGGACAAAATCTCTTAAAACTGCTTCTCGGGATATCGAAAAGTTCATATCTTGGCATAACTCGCTTCACGATTTGAGACCTTTCTCGGGCCGATATTTGGCATGTACTTCATACTTCATATCTTCGAGAGACGTTCTTGAGATAATGGTCTTCTCTTCGTTAATAGAGTTTCTTCACTTGTAGACTTTTGATGGGTACTCCAACTTTGTTGACCACGACTTCATGATTATTTCTTCAATCTCTAATTGGGATTTTGAGATACAACGATCCGCCTCCTTTTCGGACTTGGATCTATTTATCCTCATACCTTGTTAGGGTCTTTTTAGATAGACTTCTCCATGATCTTTATGGGAGTTGATTGCTTTTCGTCGTGAGTCTTGATCCTTCATATTGATTTTGGGAATAATGCTTTTCACATCACTTTGGATCTTCAGCAATAAAATTGAATCCTCATGCCTTGTTAGGGCCTTTTCAGACTCGCTAATCTTCGCGCCCCGCTTCATAAGTTATGCCTTGGCTATGAACTCTTATCATTACCGAGAAACTTTTAAACGATCTTGGGCTAGAAGCTAAGTAACTTTTCAAATCGTATGACCTTACTTATTGCAGATAATTATTAGCAAGTGATGGGAGAAAAAGATCATAATTGACTCACATAAGTTAATGAGAGAATACCAAACTTGTAACCAACTCTATCATTTCTCGTTCTCCACAATTTAAAATCTCAAGGAATGAGACTCGTGGATGCTTAGCCCAATAAACCAATTAAGGTCTACATGGTTAAGGATACTAGCTAGAGTGAACTTGGATAAGTAAACTCGGGTTGAGTCAAAATATTCACAACGGGCCTAATATATCTAAGATATCTAAACTTGCTAAAACCATTTTATTAAAATGCTAGAAAATAACAAAAATAAAGGAGACTACAACTAGGCCAAAATAGATTAAAAATTTTGAAAATGTCGAAAAATTGATTTTCCGGTTAAAATGAGGACAAATACAAGGAATAGGCCACTTAACTTCGATAGAAGTCCCCCTACACTTAATATAAACATTTCCCTCAATGTTTAAGCATGTGGGAGTAAACTCCCCTACACGTAGGACATTGTGCACGTTGCTTAAATCTCGCTAAGGAAAAGACAACTAAAGAGATTCCTATTTTAATATTGGAACATATAAAATAGGGAATCGAAAAGAGTTTAGGATAGAACCAGGAAGATAGTAACACGGGATCACGGTTCGTCAAAAGTTATTAAGAGTGTGTCTTTGAAGCTCGAATCCCTGCAATGATAAGAAAGAAAACAAGAAACACCAACGGGGGCTTCCCCCTACACTTATGGTAAAGATAGATAGATAATTAGGTTGCCTCCCAAAAAGCGCTTGTTTTTGTTAACCGAGTCACGAGCCGGACTCATCCCCGAATTAAATGGTCCATGGGGAAGACTCAAATGTAATACCGGGATCATAGACCTTGTCCTCGTTCCTGGTTGACATCAACAAAGGAGAGGCGGGGGGATAAGTCTTGAATGGGAGAAAGGTTCGTTTAACATACGAGAAGTATGTGAAATCAAGATCCACGGGAGGTGGGGTGGGTAAAGTATGCACATTGTCATCCCCCAAAGACAATGGATGTTGAGCACTCGGCAAAGCCGTGAGGGTATCAATTATAGAATTGTCATTGTCACCTCCCGGGTCAAAGCACTCATCCTCATTTCCCGGTATGAAACGAGGAGCGTAAAAGTGATACATCACCCGCTTGGGTGTGCACGTGGTAGGATGAGGTGGAAATATAATATGAGAAGTATGAGAACAATTACCTTCCACCTGCGTCCCTTTTTCAGTAGATTCACGTCTTTCCACCTCTGGGATAGAAGGAGGTATGGCTAACAAAGTATGCTCATTAATACCAAGAGAAGCAGCGCTATCAATGTCCTGAATCCCTTCGTCAAAGAGCGTATTCACCTCACTAGATATGTAGGCGTCATCAAAATCAAATAAAGGGTTCGAATAAATCTTGAAAGTTTCATGCAGAACGTCTTCATCGGATAGTGACTCGTCATCACTAGAAGTAAAATCATCATCTTGATCGAAAAGAGGATTAGAGAAAGCCAAAGAATCATCTCCCAAAGTGTTGGTGGAAGGAACATCATCATTAAGAGCGACCTCATCCGTAAGCTCCTCAAAAGTTAGCACATCACAAAACTCATCAAAGAATTTATCAAGACCGAAATCACTAATCTCACTCGAAGTATCACAATCCTTAGAGGCGTTGGGGAAATTAAGAGAGGGAAGTACAATTGCACTAGGACATTGAGCAACTAGATCATACCAAGAAATAGTATTCTCATCGTCATCATCATCATAATGGTATTGACGCACAAGAGGAGGGGTAGAATCACTAAGATTAGAAACTTGCTCTTGTTGCTGTCGCTTCTCCTCGTCCCTAACTTCTTTAAGCAGAACAACGGCTTCTTGAAGTTGCAAAACAATGGAGTGTGTTTCTTCATTCAAAGTAGTGAGTTGTTGAATTCTCTGAGAGGATTGATGATTGAGGTTGTGATGTGGGGGCTTAAAGTGTTGAAAACCTAAATTATAGTAAGGTTGTGGATCATAGTTGTTCATCGGTTGAGAAGAATTAGAAACCGGGTTTGGTTCATAATAATCCATAGGTGAAGAAAACTGAGGACCCGGATTTTGCTCATAATAATTCAGTGGTTGACAATAATAGGTATCGTGAGGGCCCCCACAGTTGTTGCAAAATGGGTATGGAGAAAAATCAGGTGCGTCTTGTGGATAGCTATTATCATTGTCATAATTGTACCCCGGTTCTTGCCCGTGACCATACGGGTATCGAACCGGGCACGAAACATGCCAATGAGAATCACTTCCACAATAGATGCACGGGGGAACAGGAGGAGGTGGGTTCAAAAAGGACGAATTAGTCGAGTTGCACAAAGGACAATATCCTAGTTGTGAATCGATTGAAATAGGAGGAAGATCTCTTCCGCATCGCTCGCATGAACACCATTTACATGAGTCGTTCCCAGATAATTGTTTCCCACACCGGACGCAATGGACATAAAAATCCATAAAGAAAGATAGATAAGCAAGAAGAATATTTTTGGTGCAAAACTTTGAAAAAGAAATGCTTTTTATTATTTTTCAAATGTTTTTGGGCTTTTTGAAAATTTTTGATACGAAAAATAACGTTCACGAGTGAATAGATCCCAAAAGCCAACGCGTTTCTCACAAAAAACCTTTAATCCTCACGAAAAGAGCCGGCAGCGGCGCCATTCTAATGTTTTTTTTTTGATGAACAAGAGGAATAAGGGATAAGCACTTAATTAAGCATTTAATTAAGCCATGTGTGTAAGTGTTTGATATGCTAACTTATAATAACAATGATCTCGTTTTTAAGCTTAGTTTGGGGAACGTGAAATTTGAGGATGATAAATCTTCGCAGCACCAAAGCCCTAATGTAAGTCCTTGATCTCTTTGCAAGTTATTTCCATCCTTTTGTTTACTTTAAAGTTTTGATTTCTCTTAGTACTTTAATTTTTGTTTAGTAGTATGTTAATAAGGCCAAGGTTGATTGATTATGAGAAAAGTGTAAATTTGCTTTATCACTAAGCATTGCATGAGGGCATGGCAATGGTTAAGTGTAGGGGATTTGATAGGTGTGAAAACACCCATCCTTTTACCATTATTTCTTACTAAAACAAGACCAAAACGCGTGTTTAATATCATTTGTTTGGAATTATGCGTGGTTTTTGTGTTTAATGTGTTTTCAGAGTCAACCGGATGAATATTGAAGAAAACATGGGATTGCACGGGTTTTATCAAGGAAAAAGACTAAAGACGAAGTCTATTGTCCAAGAGATGCAAATGATTTGAAGCCAATGGGCCTATTTGAAGATTTATCGAAGAAAAGGACCAAAGATGGAAGATTTACATATGTCGAAGAAACTCAAGTCTATTAAACGAAGAAATTAAAAGACGAGTTGAATTTAATCGTCGACAAATCCCAAATCAGAATCGAAAACGTCAACTTTTCTGAAAAGACGAGAAGACAAGAAGAAAGGGAGAAAGCCCACTCACCAACCAACCACTTAGCCTATATAAGGGAATCACCCTCACAAAATTTGGCACCTAGTTTTAGTTTTCAGTTACTCTTTTCCTATTTCGTAGGAAGAACCATCTCCCTTAAGGAGTGGTTTTCATCTTCTTTGATTTCTTCTTGAATTGTGTAAGTGTAATCCTTTCATTTTGTTTATTGAATCTTAATCATCAATTCAAGTTTTCATTTAATCTTTTCATTCCTCTTGTTCATCATCATCTTTTTATTCAAAGTTCTTAAGTTCTTATTTAGTTGAGTTTTGATCTTAAAAAGTTGTTGAATTTGTGTTTTTATGATTGGGATTTGATTCTTATGGTTAATAGATAGTCGTTGGTTAGTTTGGTTAAAACCTTTTCGTTTATTTGGTTCGATTTGGTAAAAATTCGTGTCCCCTGTTTAAGTTTCTGCTGTTTACTGTTCTTTATCCCTGATATTCCGAATAGCTTGTTTACTTTTTCCCTTATTCGGAATGTTTAGTTATTCCGGATAGGCTTTCCCCCTTTTCCCTTATTCGGAATATTTCTATATTCCGAATAGTCTGCTTATTCTGTCTCTTATTCGGAATATTATATATTCCGAGTAGCCTTCCTAGTTCACTTCTTATTCGGAATATTTCTTTATTCCGCATAGCCTTAAATATTCCGCATAGCTTCAAATTATTCCGAGTAACTGTTTATTCCGAGTGACCATAATATTCCGCATAGAGATCTTTTTCCGCATAGGGTATATTATTCCGCATAGTGTCTGTATTCCGCATAGTCAAATTATTCCGGATGGTAAAATATCCGCATGGTCTCAACATTCCGAGTAGCACAAATATTCCGCATAAAGATTATCATTCCGCATAACCATTATTTCGCATGGTCATATATTCCGAACAAAGAATATTTTCAGTAAGTTTGTTTTACTGTTTTGTCATTTAACTGTTTAATTTAAATCTAAGTTTTGTTTAAGTAATTGTTTTTGGTTTTAATCTTTATTTATCCATTTATCTTTTTAATAGAATAGAAAACCAAACCCACTATTTGTCACCAAGAACATACTATTCCACTTTGAGCTGTGATCAATTCGAGGAGATACCGAGAATAATATTGAACCCCATACCAAACGCTTGTATCAAATGGCGCCGGCGCCATTTTAATGTTTGAGTTTTTACTCGTTGAAAGATCGTTTCTCAGAATCTCCTCGAATTGATCTCTGGTTAATTGTGCGACTCAGTTGTTCTTGGTGAATCAAATAAACGAGTTGTCGTTGTCTAAAACTAATTAAAAATGAAAACTTGAAACAAATAAAAATAAAGTTAAGACGGTAAAGAGAAACAACAAAAGATAAAAACTTGGCGAAAAGTAAATTACGAGAAAATTAAAAGGCAAATAAAGTAAATGACGCAAATTAAAACTTAAACTAAAAGGAAAGCAAATAAAAATGCAAATAAAGAAAAAGGCGGGGAAAATAAAGCTTAAAACTAAAAACTAAAAAAACTCTATTCGGAATAATTTAGTTATGCGGAATAAAGTTCCTATGCGGAATAAAACCTCTACTCGGAATAATTAACTCTACTCGGAAAAACTACTCTATCCGGAATAAAATATCCTTATGCGGAATAGTATGCCAATCCGGAATAAAAGGGCTATTCGGAATACTTGAACATTCCGAATAGAAGACTCTATTCGGAATAATCTAATATTCCGAATAGAAAACTCTATTCGGAATAATTTAATATTCCGAATAGAAGACTCTATTCAGAATAATCAGACATTCCGAATAAGGGTCTCTATTCAGAATATCCAGATATTCCGAATAGGGATTCTATCCGGAATAACCTATGATATTCCGCATAAAGAACAAAGGAAACAGACCATTCGGAATAACTGGGCAGGAAACAGTAGACATGAACGAAGAACAGGGGAAAAAGAAAAGAGCACGAATTTGATAAATTCTAACCAAAACAAACCAAAAGATTAAACCAAAACAACCACAAAGCATCAACTAACAATATTCAACCAAAACAAATCATCAAAACTAACAAAAAAAACCAAATCAATCAAAACCCACTTGATTGAAATTAAGAAAACTCAAGAACACAACACCAAATCAAAGACAGAAATTAAGCAAGAAAGGAACAAGATGATGAATTAAAAGCTTAATTAAAAAGTAAAGATTCAATAACAAAAGCTTAAACACAAATTAATCTAGAGAGAGAAAGCATAAATATAGAGAGAGAAACTACACTACTCCTAATCTAATCCTAAAACTAATCAACCCTTTCACAACAAGTGAGGGTGGTATTTATAGGAGAGGGGAGTGGTTGGTGGCTTCCTCTTTCTTTCTTTCTTGGTCCTCAGTCTTTCAGTCTTCTTAAATTCTTCGACTTTTAAGACTTCATCTCGGGATTTCTTTGAACTCGTCTTGTAATTTTCTTCATAAATTAGACTTGAGTTCTTCGACTTTATTAAACTTTCGTCTTTGGACTTTTTCTTCGATAAATCTTCAGAATTGGTCTTGGACTTCCGTTCTTTTTCCACTTTTGATCTTTCGACTTCGTCTTTTGTCTTTTTCTTCAATAAAAGCCCGTGAAAGCCGTGTTTTCTCCACTTTTCACCTTCTCGTCCTAAATCACAACAAAAACACAAACCACGCATAATTCCGACATAAACGACATAAAATACACGTTTTGGCCCGGTTATTATTGTAATTAAGTGGTAAAAGGATGGGTGTTTTCACACCTATCAAGCATCCACGAGTCTGATTCCTTGAGATTTTAAATTGTGGAGAACGAGAGATGATAGAGTCAATTATAAGTTGGTATTCTTTCGTGAATTTATGTGAGTTGATTATAAGCCTATTCTCCCATCGCTTGCTAATAAATTTATCTGCAATAAATAAGGTTGTACGATTTTAAAAGTTACTTAGCTTCTAGCACAAGATCGTTTAAAAGTTGCTCGGTATTAATTAGAGTTCATAGCCAAGGCATAACTTATTGAAGCGGGATGCGAAGATTGGCGAGTCCGAAAAGGTAGCAAGGCATGAGGGCTACATTTTGTTGCTAAAGATCCAAAAGTGATGTGAAGAATCATTTATTGAAAATCAATATGAAGGATCGAGACACACGACGAAAAGCAAGTACTCCCGAAAAGATCATGGAGAAGTCTATCCGAAAAGACCCTAGCAAGGTATGAGGATAAATAGATCCAAGTCCTAAAAGGAGGCGGATCATTGTATATCAAAGCCCAAAATAAAGATTGGAGAAAAATGAAGAAGTCGTGGTCCAAATATGAAGAATCTCTCAAAACATCAAGTGAAGAA
The DNA here is from genome assembly GCA_025667525.1 of Glebionis coronaria. Classification (NCBI taxonomy): domain Eukaryota; kingdom Viridiplantae; phylum Streptophyta; class Magnoliopsida; order Asterales; family Asteraceae; genus Glebionis; species Glebionis coronaria. The sequence goes on from CM046876.1 coordinate 225,793,240, forward strand.
ATTCCTATTATGAAGAGAAGACCATAATTTCAAGAACGTCTCTCAAAGATTTGAAGTATGAAGTCGCTGCCAAATATCGGTCCAAGGTCTCAAATCGTGAAACGAGTTATGCCAAGATATGAACTTTATGACGTCCCGGGAAGAAGTTTTAAAAGATTTTGTCCTTTAGCTAACTATTGATTAAATCGTCCCACTTTGTTTTCAACTTAAATAACTATCGAAATAAGTCAAACAATGCATCCTCGTGATCATTCAAGACAACAATAAAATATAAGAGATACGCCTAGGAATAAGGGAGTCTAAGTGAATAATTGGGCCACATGAGTTCGTATTAGTTTGCTAACTTATAATAACAATGATCTCGTTTTTAAGCTTAGTGTGGGGAACGTGAAACTTGAGGGTGATAAATCTTCGCAGAACCAAAGACCTAATGTAAGTCTTAGATCTCTTTGCGAGTTATTTCCATATGGCTACATCCAAGTGAAAATAGTTTTCTATCCCTTTTGTTTCATTCAAGCTTTTATTTCTCTTTATTAGTAGTAGTAGTTGTCGTTAATAAGGCCATGGTTGATTGATTATGAGAAAAGTGTAAATTTGCTTTGTCACTAAGCATTGCATGAGGGCATGGCAATGGTTAAGTGTAGGGGATTTGATAGGTGTGAAAACACCCATCCTTTTACCACTTATTCCTTGCTAAAACGAGACCATAACGCGTATTTAGTATCATTTGTTTGGAATTATGCGTGGTTTGTGTGTTTGTTGTGTTTTCAGAGCCAACCGGATAAATCTTGAAGAAAACATGGGATTGCACGGGTTTTATCGAAGAAAAAAACGAAAAGACGAAGTCTATAGTCCAAGAGATGCAAAAGATTTGAAGTCAATGGGCCTATTTGAAGATTTATCGAAGAAAAGGACCAAAGATGGAAGATTTACATATGTCGAAGAACTCAAGTCAATTAAACGAAGAAATTAAAAGACGTGTTGAATTTATTCATCGACAAATCCCGAATCAGAATCGAAAACGTCAACTTTACTGAAAAGAAGAGAAGACAAAAAGAGAGGAGAAAAGCCCACTCACCAACCAAGCCCAAGGCCTATAAATAGACCCTTCCCTTCACAATTTGGAACTAGTCTTCATTTTCTGTTTCCTTTATTTTTGGTTCGTAGCAAACCAAACACCATTAGGGTGTTTGGCACCTTTTAATTTTTGATCCATCTTCATGTAAGTTTGATGTTTATTATTGTTTGTTTGAATCTTAATCCTTAATACAAGTTTTTCTTGTTCTTTCTTTTCTTATTGATTCTAAGTTCTAAGTTTTTATTTTGTTGATTTTGATTCCTAAAAACAAGTGGTTTTGTGTTTTTGTTGATTTGGTTTGATGTTTATCATTAGTAGATGATTAGTGGTTAGTTTGGTTTAATCTTTTGGTTAAAACTTGGTTGAATTTGGTTAAAATTCGTGTTTTGTTATTCCCCTGTTCTTCGTGTTCTTCATTTTCCCAGATTCCGAACCAACCGTTTTGTCAAATTTATTCCGAACCATGGTTTGTTTAGAGTATTCTGAAAGAGGGAAAGTATTCCAAACCAATAGTTTAGTTAAATTTATTTCGAACGAAGCAAACTTTCCGAACCAAGCTTTCATTTTAATTATTCCGCATGAGTTTTTATTCCGAACCAAAGTTTTCTTTTGATTATTCCGAAAAAATTTTTTATTCCGAATGAGGCTTTTGATTTAATTATTCCGAATCAAGTGTTTATTCCGCATGAGTGTGTATTCCGAATGAGTGTCTTTTCCGAACCAACTCTTTATTCCGAATAAAGTTATTCCGAACCAATATTATTCCGGATGAACAAGTATTATTCCGAATGAACCTAATTTTCCGAATCAAGCTATTATTCCGGGTGAAGTAGTTTTTCCGAGTGAGCCATATTATTCCGAGTCAAGCATTATTCTGAGTCAACATTATTCCGCATGAACCATATATTCCGGATGAGCTAATTATTCTGGATCAAGCACTTATTCCGAATCAACATTCAGTTATTCCGAATCAGCTGTTTTTCCTAGTGAAGGTATTTTATTGTTTAAGTTTAATTCACGCTTTATTATTTTAAATTGCTTGGTTATTATTTATTGCTTTTAGTTTATTTCTATTACTTCACGCATTTACCCTTTAATTAGATATAGATCAAAAGCTCCCCCTTTTATTCACCAAGAACAACAATTCCACTTTGAACCGTGATCAATTCGAGAAGACACCGAGAACGAAAAAACGACAATTATAATTGGGTGCGAGCAACACAAAGAAAGATCTTGCAACAAACCTTTTTACTAACACACCAAAAATCTGTTATTAGTTGGTTTGGCTAAACCCCAAGTATTCTTCCAACTAAAAGGATCATGATTTGTACCCATGCTCTAAAATAAGAATAAAATGAGAGAAAGTGCATTAGATATAGTAACTTGTTTTTGTGAATCAAATATTAAAGGCATAAAATAAAATTTTGAAACTTTCGATAAAAAAATGAAGAAGTTCAAGGCACTCGATCGAGCAAATGAAAGAATATGGAGACAATATTAGTGATGAAACTCTGTTGACCGGCATTTTATGAAGCTTGAACTCATAGTTTGACCAGGTAACCTCTCTCACTTTCATTAGCAACCAAACAAAGGGATGGTAAAACTATGAAAGGTATGCCAAAAGGTGCAAAAATGAGGATAAGGTGTATAAGCTTGATAAAGTTGACGAGAGTAAAATTGACAAATTCATTTTATCAACCCGATTTATTTGAAGTCGCAATGAGACTACCTTGAACACTAAGAATCAATGTACATGGGAATTTACAGAAATAAGCTGGTATGTCAAATAGATCTTCTTAACCAGAAGATAGGATTCTCATCTAACAAAACTAAAATTCTAATTGTTAGCAGTTTAAACACGCAATTATAAACACCCTCTAACTCAATTGATAAATGCCCTTCTTGTAAGCTAACATTCTAGCATGGCCACACATCAACCATATAGTAACTCCTGATCCCTATATTAGATTCTCCTAATATAAGCTAGAAGCTGTAGTTGATACTTTCATAGACGTGTTTCGCGATTTGGTTGGATCAGTATTATTGAAAACTACCAACGGAAGATCTCAGTGATGAAGCTCCTATTTATTTCTTTGTATTATCTCAAACAAAAACGCAACAATTGTGTTTAGAATCATACTGGTTCTGATTGACATTGCATATTCCTAACATACACAAAGTTCATTAACACATATTTCACTAAATTCAGGACAATTTTGATAAAAAAAACATGCATAGCAAAGAATAAGGTCAAAACTATCACCTTACGCCAGTTATAAGAGTAGTAAAATTTAATTCAGTTCAGGTACCCAAATCCACATATCACGCACTTAATTCCTGAAACATAGACAAAAGTCATATTAAATCTGTAAAAATCTATATAATGTCGATGAATGATGATTTTTAGAAGTGGAAGAAAATAAACACAATCCTATCTCCAGGATTCAAGGTGTAGATGGATTGATTTATGTGGAATGATTAGTTTGTGGGGGGATTGAGTTTAGGGTTTGGAGAACAGTGATAGATAAGAATTTTTGAAGATACGTGAAAAGTTTATATAAGTCGGGTACAGGACATGGTTTGAATTATGATCATGGCCCGACGGATGCTGATGAGGATTTATAACATGCTTATATGGCATATCCATCCTCTTCTTATATATAATGTAAAGATATATATATATATATATATATATATATATATATATATATATATATATATATATATATATATATATATATATATATATATATATATATATATATATATATAGATTTGCGTTCAAGTGGTTCACACCTTTTAATAAGTTATAATAGGTATCAATGAAAATGTGACACATGGATTTTTTAATCTAATTCTAAAACTAAAAAGAAAAATGAGCAAAAGGGCATTCTTGACATTTGAATAAAAAATTATATCTCATAAAACTTCATAATAACAAAATAGAAAAAGTTTCTCTATCTCTCTCTCCTAAAAACAGTCGGCCCTCTTCTCTCCAGAAATTCATTTTCTTAAAATAAAAAAAATCTCTCAAACAAATCTAGATCTTACATTTAAAGCACTCTTGCATCATAAAAAAAAAACGTCCCTCAAATCCTTCTCACCCGCCGCGAGTATTAGCACGGCCACCTTTATCGGCTTCATATAAACCGGTTTTAGAATTCCGGCGTGATGTATCAGAACTCCGATCTACTTGTTTGCCGTTCATGGGGTTTAATAGCCGTCGTTGTTGTTGATATATCTTAAAAATTGTAAAAAACAACAGGTGGGATTCTTGTTCAATATATTCTTATAGCGGTGGGTAGTCATGGTGTATCAACAACCGTGACGCTCCTTTCCATCGGTTGTCTCGGTTAAATCAAATATCTTCGTTGTCATCGTTTGTCTCGATTAAACCTATAATATGTATCGCCTCTTCCGTTCATGATTTCGGTCACCAAGTCCACTCGCCGCCATTTCTATGTTACTTTATGTATCAACTGTTGCACCTTAAAAGTGGATCTGTCCTTCCAAAGTGTTTACTGACCCTGAAGCAACTCTAGGATTTGAATATAAAATCCCCTAAGTGTTTCATGTTCAGCAATAAGGTGAGTCTGCTGAAGCATGACCAGAGGAACAAAGTTCCTACTGAAGACTATGTTGCTGAAGGATGTTCAGCTTTCCTCTTCTAGTAAACATAGAAGATAAAGGAGTCTTTGCTTCAAATACTAGGCGGTATAGTTGTTGAAGAACAAGTACTGAAGAAGAGCTTTCAGTTCATTTTGGTTTGATAATACCAAACTGAATGATGTCGATCTCCTCTAGAATGCTGAAGACACTTCACTATTCTGATGGTTTGCATTAGGAGGGAACACTAGTACAAAAATGGGTTTCAGTCACACAGACCGAAATTGGTGTAGTCACAAATTAATTTTTTGTGTGACTGAATTCGCCAGTCATAAATAAACAGTCACACTTGAAGTCAGTTTGTATGACCATTACGTATTTTGTTTGTCACGCATATGAATATTTACGTGACTAGGGCTAACAAATGCTTTTTGGATGAGTCGTTAGTCACTTAATAATTTTAGAATGTTACCGAATCAAAGTCTGGTTCAAGTAGTAGTCACATTATACCTATACATGTGTGACATATATTTGTCATACACACATTGAATGTGACCAAAAATCATATATGGTCACATAGACTTATTTTACAAGTGACAAATTGATAAACAAGGTTGTCACACACATTATTTTAATGTGACTAGTATATTTTGTTAAATTTTAACCACACATGAATTTTGTATGTGTTGCAAGTGGAAAGTAGGTATTGAAACATTTGCCACTATATTTATTTAAATGTGACAAATATTTTACAATTACTTGAAGACTATGATCAAATATAATACATGATTATACTCAATAACCATACAATTATGTGACTATATGTTTTCCAATAGTCACAACATTTGAGAAATATGAAACTAAATTATATTTATGGTCACATTATAATGGGATTATATGTGACTAACACATTGAAAAAGTCACTCAGTAAAATATTCATGTAACAAATGTTTAGAACCAAATGTAATCTCAATTTTCACTAATGTTGATATGAGTCCCATTTTTTAGTGTTTGTATGACTAAAGTCACTACACCTAGTCACAACAAGTATTTTTCTATGTGACTAACTAACCTATAAAATAATAGTTTGTCTCAACAAGTATTTTTTTATGTTACTAACTAAGCCCATCAAGAAAATTTTGTCACACTCATTTACAAGTGTGTGTCGAAGCTTCCTTGATACTATTCCCTGCATGCATTGAGTTCAGACTATTTGCTGCAACTCTTCATTTGCCCCAATAAACAACTGTGGTTGTTATGGGTTGTATAAATACCCTGCCTATGGTTATATAATATATAACATCACCAACTAACAGATCATCTTCCCCAAATCAAAAACACATTTTTACTTTCTATTAACAGATCAATCCATGGAAGATTCTCAAGGAAGTACTTCTGATGCAAATGCCACCCCTGTGTTGGACGAGATTTTGCAACTCACTGGTGGTGCAAATATTTCGTATGCCACCAGGGTATACTTGGAGAAACTGATTATTGAAGAGAAGCCCTTTACTAATGATATCCGGGATTTGATTGAACCGGTTAAGGTAAGCCTAAAAAGGGTGCGTACTGCACTTTCTAAGATGAAGACCAAGCATCCAGCTGCTGATTGGGAGGAGTCTATTAAAGCTTTAGATGATTTAAAGAAGAGGTTGGAGACGAAGCTTTACCGTTTGAACATTATTGTTCAGGAACAAGTTGAAGGTGTGGATGAGTCGAAAGCTTGGCCCACTGAAATGGAAATGGTTCCACCAGTAAAAGAAAATGTTTGATGATTGTTGTGCATGGGCACATATCTTTTGGTTGTTTTAGCCCATCAATATGCAGTTTGTGTATGTCGTGTATAAACCAGCTCTTTTGTTTAAGTTAAAGTACTATGTACCCATGTTTTGCTTAACTGCATATCTAATATGTATATAATGTCTAATGGTAATGGTATTGACATTTATGTTTAATTTGGTTTAATGTTTAATGCCTGCTATTGTGTTTATCTTAATTTTTTATTACATCTAATTAAATTGTTCTTTAACTTATACTTATGCTTAATATCAGTATCTGTTGTAATTTTTGGGGGGTTAAGATAGCAAAATGTGATGTGTGTATGAAATTAAAGAAGTTACATGAACTGATTTAAGTATGAATTTGAGCACAAACTTGACTAGTATGACAAAATTCTGTATTATAGATTATGCAAACTTCTTGCAGACACAAATTTATACTCATTATGTCAATAGCTAGTGCACTTCAGTAATGTGCAGATTTTTGCGATACATGCTAATCATAAAATTTGTGAATACAGACTGAAATAAAAACTAACTATAACCTATTGTAACTAAACACTAGGTGTGCAGGCAATAGGACGTTTAAATCATGTTGTCAATAAGATTAAATATACAGTCCCAAACACCCCTTATGTTGAGCAGTATATCAAAATTACAAAGGAATAATGAAATTTAAGCAAATTCAGGGCATGCAACCAATATGAAATATAAAGGTGAGCAACAAAAGACTTAAATAAGCTGGATAATCAATAAAATATGCTTTTACAAGCCAAACCACTAGTAGAGTTGAAACTGATACAAACTGATGCAATAGCTATATTTATATTATGCAGTTCAGTAATTACAACTCAAATCACCAAATTGAACACTATGTAGTATGTCACTAGCTATATAAACAAATATGCAACTCAACTCACCAATCTGAACATTCTTTTTGAACATAAAGTTTCACTAGTATGACAGAATTCAATATGACAGATTATGAAAACTTACATGTAGTTAGCTATATCAGAGGACACAATTGAAATCTAATTTTCATAAAAACATAATTAAAAGAACCACTGAATGTTAAAGAAATTTTACATTCAAATAAAAGATATTACAAGTGTTTTTGCAGAAAAAATGAAAGATTAAATGTGTGATATGCACACAAACATAAATCCTTAAACAAGTACTAGAACCTATCCTCTAAAAGAACAAGTTAAATATGATAAAAAGGCCGATTGTGCCAACTTGATCATGACAGGCTTCACTTGGTTTTTCGTATGACAACTCCTTCACCGTCTGATCGATAGTAGTCACTGTGTGAATCATCACCTACATGTGCATCTGGCAAAGTGTTATCATTGTTCTGGTGAATAACTGTACTAAATTCCTCATCGACTTCGTCATATGTATCTTTGTAATTCTTGCTAGGGGTCCTGAAGACAATAGACATATTTTTGTGTACCTGGTCTTGGACCTAAAACACTTGTCCTTCTTGTGAGCCAAATATGAACGGATCATCCTTGTGGCCTAAGTTATTCAGGTCTACCAATGTATATCCAAGAAGCTTATCTTTTTTGACCGCATGTTTCTTGTGATTAACCCAATCGCACTTGAAAAGAGGTATTCTCCTGAAACGGTAATCTAGTACCCATATCTCTTTTAAAACCCCATAATAAAATAGTTTTTTTCATTTCAACTTCTTTGGATATATGAGTATCTTCTACCTCAACACAAACCCCACTTTTCTGGTGAACTTTGCCATCATTTATTTTCGTACGAAATGTATACCCATTGATGTTATATGCATCATATTTCACTACCGTGGCGCGTGGTCCAAATGATATCCACCTAACAGTATCTAATACGATATCTTTTGATATTGCTAACTCTCTCAAAACCTTAATTTCAACAGTTAAAGAATAGTGTTTCAGATAAAGAAATGGTGTGATGGTGGACTTCTACCTAGCTAATGACAACGCTTCTAATTGCTACTGAGAGTTGGAGATCTCCTCATTATGTTGTAAGTGCTTATTTATTATTCTCTACTACTAGCTTAGTATTGGTTTTTCAGATGTTAAGTTAACCAATATTTAGCAAAAAACAAACAATTATAAACATCATACAAGTAATTACCTCATCATGTAACCACTTAGCAAAAGTTTTACAATGCTTAGCCTCCAACAATGCTATTTGTTTACCCGGGTTATTTTTTTTTAAAAAAATTCTTGTGTCGCCTGAAACGAAACAATGTATTTGATTAATTATTTTTGTTTTTAGAATATTTATATCAATGAAATAAACATGTGTTAGTAATACTTACTCGATATAGGGTAAAAGTTTATCTGTATTTTGTAGTACATACAAATGAGCTTTTGCAAATAGTTCCCCATTCATTTCGAATGGTGTGCCGGCCGACAATGGCATTCCGTACTTATTTTCATTGGTTACATCTTTATCAGGTGGCAAACCAACAGATTTCATTGTTTTATGATACTCGCTAAAAAACTCTATTGTTTCTTCCACAATGGTCTCCTCAGTAATGCATCCCTCTGGTCTGTTTCTGTTTCTAACATGGTTTTTAATAACCTTCATACATCTTTCAAATGGGTACATCCACCGAAAGCATATGGGACCACACAATCTTACCTCTCTAGTTAGGTGCACAGTCAAGTGTATCATAATATCAAAAAATGACGGAGGAATAAACTTCTCAAGTAGGCACAGTGTCACAACTAGTTCTTGTTGCATCGCATCTAGTTCTTCCAATTTAATTTCTTTTCTACATATAGATTTTAAGAAAAAGCAAAACCTGATAATAGCATATCGTATGGGTGGATGCATGATTGAACGTATTGCAATTGGTAAAAACTCTTGCATCAGCATGTGATAGTCATGTGACTTAAGGCCAATGAGCTTCCTTTCCTTTACGTTGACCAAACTAGCAAAATTTGAACAATATCCCAGTGGCACTCTGAGTTTGGCTAACGTTTCATAAAATTTGTCTTTTTCAGCATTAGTTAACGTGTAGCCTGCTGGAGGTAGTGTTGTTTTGTCTTGTTCTAGCCTAGCAAAAAGCTCAGGTTTTATACCCAAAGCTGCCAGATCCAATCGTGCCTTCAATCCATCTTTCATCTTACCAGGAACATTTAGCAAAGTTCCAACAAAACTCTCCCCACAATTTTTTTCTACATGCATAAAGTCAATACAATGTGGAACAGGATTATGCCTCTAATACCTTAGCCTTCGATACCAAATGTTGAATTTCTTCCAATACGATTCAGTAAGTTGGCTTGAACTACCCTCGTCTTCCTCTGTTGCTTTTCTTTTGATATTTTGAATTTTCCCACCTCTGCCTCTTGTATCTTCCTGGTTTCCTGATGCGTTATTGTTAGTTTTCTTTACTTTTCCCCACTTATTTTGAATATGTCGAACTTCGTCATATATTTCTTCCCCTGTCTTTTGTACTGGAGCAAGTGCAAGTTCTCGTTGTCCATTAAACGTTTTCCTTTGCTTTCTGAATGGATGGGTGTATGGTAGATATCGTCTGTGACCAGCATAACTTTGCTTGGCTGAGGCCGAAAGTCTTACACAATGTGTATCTTTTCCACATACCACGCAACCATTGAATCCACTGTATGGGCAGCCGCATAATGTACCCAGTGCTGGGTAATCATTTATTGTCCATAACACAACGGAATGAAGCTTAAAGTTATGTTTCGTTGACGGATCATATGTATCAACACCAAGTTCAAATAAGGTATACAGATCATCAACTAACGGTTCAAAGAAAACATCAATATCATTCCCCGGATATCCCGATATAAGGGTCGAAAGCATGATAAACTTTCGTTTCATACACAACTATGCAGGGTGGTTGTATATGACACATAAAACTGGCCATACACTGTGATGCCTATTACCTGAGTTGACGTCAACCCCATCAGCCGATATTCCCATCCGTATATTTCTTGGATCTTCTGCAATTTTGGGGAATTTTTCATCTATGGTACGCCATACCTGTGAATCTGCAGGGTGACGTAAAACACCATCTGTTATCCTCCTTGTTGCGTGCCATCTCATGTTTTCTACAATACTTGGTATCTTAAACAATCGTTTTAGTCTTGGTATAATTGGGAAGTACCACATTACTTTGGCTGGAATGTTTTTGTAAACTTTCTTTGTCTTATTGTCTACCTTACATCTTGTTGTCCCACAAGTTGAGCAAGCAGTCAATTTTGAGCTAGTTTTCTAGTAAATCATGTAGTTGTTGATACATACATGTATCTTTTTGTATCCTGATCCCATCAGTCGTATCATTTTTTTGGCATGATAAGTTCTTTCAACTAGTTCGTTACCAACAGGTAGCATCTTTTTAATCAAACCAAGTAATTCAGTAAAGAACTTAAGCTCCATACTTACCCTTCAAGTTGAGAAGTTGAACTAATGCAGACAACTTTGTGAAGTCGGGACATCCTTCATAAAGTGGCTTCTCCGCGTCTACTACTAGTTGTTGAAACATGGCAATCTCATCCTCATCAAAATCATCTTTTGTAGCGTTAACCATCTCTACTGTTGCTGGGCCATCTGTTGGAAATTCCGAACCAGCATCCGTGTCGACATCCGTGTTGTCAACATACTCTGTTGTATCATCAACTAATATTTGGGCATTTGATGATTGCTCGTCCTTTTCTCCATGTTTTATCCAATTTGTGTAATTTGCATTAAACCCATGTCCGAATAAATGGAATCCTAAAGATTCTACTATACCCTCTATGTGGTTTAAGCAGTTCTTACAAGGACATAGAACTGTAAGTGGTCCATTATGACTTTCTGGGTGGCGGTTAATCTCCTCTTACACTTTTTTTTGGCATATTCAATAAACGCTTCTACTTCGTCAAAATATTCTTTTTTAGTCATATTACCTCATATCCAAGACTTGTCCATCATAGTGTTGAGGATAAATCGTACCGTATATATCCTACAAATTAAAAAAAATAATAAATATGTCATATCCAAGATAAAACATTCTTAAAGGTTTAAGGCACATAGCATGAATCAATAAAGCATAATATAAAACCCCAAAAGCCAATCACATATATACTAATTATCTAAACAAAATGCATATGAACACTACAAATTATAATCCTAATAAAAACATTACCTGATTTATAAAGTAATGAAATTAAAACTGGTGTAGATGGCCGGACAGAATAGTTGTTGATGGATGGAGAATGAGGGATTGAAAACAAATTATGTGATGAGTTTAAATTTTTTTTTAGTTATTTTCAATGTTCACTAAATAACATTTTGGAGGCAAATTTTCAATTTTCAACAAAATAAAATTTTGGAGGCATGTTTTAAATTTCACTCAATAAAAGTTTGAAGATTCAACAAAATAAAAGGTTTTAAAATTTGACCCGAAAATGTAGGTTATTTATTATCTGAAAATGTAGGTTATTTAACACGAAAATTTGACCCGAAAATGAATATTCAACAAAATAAAAGGTTTTAAAAGTTTGAAGATTCAACAAAATAAAGTCTGACCATCATAAGAATTTGTGTATTTATGACTTATACCCTTTTATAAATATGTTATTTATGATTTATTAAACATAAGTCTAGATGGGCTTATGTGTCATAAGCTTACATTTTGTGGTTTATATCTATTAAAAAATTAATATAATGCATGAAATATATTTAAGGAATTATTAGTTTAGACGGGCCAATGCGGTGGAGTCGTATTCTCAGGTAACCATATAACATAAACAAATATGTTAAATGTGATAGTATTAATATTAAGACAAAAAAGTCAACAAACGACAATTATTATGAAAGACGAAGTATATAAAACTTGATAAAAATTATATTAATGAAAATACATTAATTATGTTTTAAATAAGTAATATATAATATATGCAAACGTTTTATATGGCTTTTAAAAGGTCGGTGCTTAAAAGGTTTTATGACTTATTTCACCAAGACCACGTCTGCACGTAACATAAATGATGAATAGTTTGTTATCTTACTTAATTTAAAACCTAAATGTTAAACAATTTAACCCTAAACCATATAACCCTTAAACCATAAACCTTAATTAAACCATAATTCATAATCCTACATACCATAATCCCTAATCCTTAAACAATAAACACTAAACATTAAACCTCAATAAACACTAAACCTTAAACCAATGAACCCTAAACACTAAATCATAAACCGGTACATATAAACCTTAAATCCTATTTAACCCTTAAACCATAAGCCCTAGCTAACTAAACCGTAAATCATAAACCTTAAAACATAAACCAATAAACCTTAAACCCTAATTAAGCCCTAAACCTTAAAGTAATGCACCCTAAACACTATATCATACAGTACACCTTAAACCTATAAACCTTAAATACTATTTAACCCTTAAACTACAAACCCTAGCTAATTAAACCATAAATCATAAACCTTAAACCATAAATCAGTAAACCTTAAACCCTAATTAAGTCTAAACCTTTAAAGTAATGCACCATAATTAAACACTATATCATACACCTTAAACCATTTAACCTTAAATCCTATTTAACCCTTAAAACCACAAACCCTAGCTAATTAAACCATAAATCCTAAACCTTAAACCATAAACCAATGAACCTTAAACCCTAAACCCTAGACCAATGCACTCTAAACACTATATCATATACCTTAAACCTATAAACCTTAAATCCTATTTAACCTTAAAACCATAAACCAATGAACCTTAAACCCTAAACCCTAAGCCCTAAACCTTAAACCAATGCACCCTAATTAAACACTATATCATACACCTTAAACCATTTAACCTGAAATCCTATTTAACCCTTAAAACCACAAACCCTAGCTAATTAAACCATAAATCCTAAACCTTAAACCTTAAACCATAAACCAATGAACCTTAAACCCTAAACTCTATAAGACCTAAACCCTATAAACCTTAAATCATAATTAATCCTTAAACCACAAACCCTAGCTAATTAAACCATAAATCCTAAACCTAATTAAACCTTAAACCATAAACCAATGAATCTTAAACCCTAAACCCTATAAGCCTTAAACCATATAAACCTTAAATCATAATTAATCCTTAAACCACAAACCCTAGCTAATTAAACCATAAATCCTAATTAAACCTTAATAAACCACACTATCTAATTAAACCATAAATCATAAAACTTAAACCCTAATTAAACATAAACCACTTCATTAACCCTAAACCCTAAACCCTAAATCATAAATCCCAAACCATAACCCTCAACCCTATACCTTAAACCATAAACCCCAACCCTAAACCATAAACCCTAACATATTACTAAACTATAATTTTGTCACCCTAACCTTATTAAACCGACCATTCAAAATCGACCTTATTCATATTTAAGTTATTTAACTAAAATTTTATGTTTAAAATTAATTAAAGTAATATTTTTATGTTATGTTTAAAATTATAACCTTTTTAAAGTTAGTTAATTTTGACAAAAATGTTTTTAATAAAAATACAACGTATATGTTTTTTATTTACTTACTATTATTTATTTATTATTAACTTTTTATAATTAAATGTTAGTTACTATAATTATATTAGTAAGTAATTTTATATAATATTTACATTTTCATTAAACACAAATAATATCCAGACACCATCTAGCTTGTAACCGCCACCATCTTCAGAATCACACACAAGAAGAACAAACCCTAAATCTTCATCCAATACACAATAAAAAAAATAAACCCTCATACACAATAGTCGCCAATCTACACAATCATTAACGACATGACGAATCAGGAAAAAAGGTAATGCAACAATCAGTATTGTTCTATTTAAATATTAGGGTTCATACGAATAGTGTAAGTTTGTTACGGTATTAGGGTTTACACTAATTTTTAATGCATGTATGTGGACCTATTTCATTTTTCATTAACGTGATTCGATTTATAGGACTAGCCCTTCTTAATCTATGTCATTTTTAATTAACGTGTTTATATGGTGTATGTTTCAATCTTGGTTATGGTTTTTCCACATGTGTTCGGATATGGTCCCATGGTATATTATAGTTACAGGTTTTTTGGTATGATATTGTTTTAGGTCTTTTGTAATCAGTTGGATATGGTCCCCTACACAAAGATATGCATAACCAAATCCAAATGTTGTTAGGGCAACCACAACCATGCTACACATACTGCCAAACACTACCTTCGTCGACATATAACTAACATTAATATGTACATGTTTGCAGAAGTTAGCAATATAAGTCCGATTCGGAGTTTGACCACAAGTTCTTCAAGTACTCCATGTATTCACCCTCCACTGTTTGTAGGCATACATAATGTAAGAAGGTTCGGTCAAGGAATGTTGTAGAGGGGACCAACAACAAAGGCAAAAGGAATGTTGGAAGGTTGGATGATGTCAGTTCTCCCTGTTTAATATGAATAAATTTTTATGTTTTGTTGGTCTGTTATTGCTGGGCACCTGTTGCATTTTCAACCTACAAGTTGCAACAATTTAATAGATTTGTATGCATTACTATCATTATGAAACAATTATCAGCTATATCTGTAATCAACAATACGAGTTTGTTAATTACTTAATATAAGTATTTTAAGGCCATGTACAATTCACTATATGTTATATCCATTTTCTTATAATATATGAATTCAAGTTTTTATGCAGTGTAAACTAAGGGGTTTTGGTTGAATGTTAAAATGTGAAAAATAGTATAACATTTTGTTCAAACTTTAATTTTACCAGGAAACTCAAAGGGAAAAGTTTAATGTTTAATTTGGAGGCAAATTGGAGTTCAAAAAATTTGGTTGTGTAATTTTTGTATTTGGAGCCAAAATTTTCACGAAAATTTTGAATGTCCATGCTAAGTTAATGCATATGCAGTTACCATAATATTCTAATTCCATCTCCATCTCAAATCCTGATTTTTCTCCAAAATCCCAAAATATACCATAATTTTCTAACTCCATCTCCATCTCAATTACTGCCATCACTAGTTTCATACCATTTCCACTTATTGTTCTTGTACACATCGGTTTGTGGTCAATAATCATGGACACTGAAAACGATGATCAAGATTATAATGTTAATGATGATGATTATTTGGTTAATAATCATGATGTAAATCACGATAATCAAGGAGATTATGAATTAGAGGATTATGGTGATGAATCAGAAGAGGATGAAGACATCAGTAAACAAAAGGTTGTTAATAAGAGGGGTATAACTAGGTTATCCAAGTTTCAGATAAAATATGGAAAACCAGGTGTCATGAAGATAAATGTAAACTTTGATGCACTGAATAGAATATCAGGGCCAAACAGATCATTGTTTATCAGTTTTTTAGGAGACACGGTTCGGGAGCAGATAGGATTGAAGATTCTATCATGGAAAGATGTGAAGGCAGAAGCAAGAGAAAAACTTTGGACTGAAACCACGGTACGCATACAAAATTTTTTACCCAACTATTAGTCTTATTCCAACATTTACTTTAACATTATGTTAATATGTGCAGCAATACTTTGAATTGGATGTGTCCTACAAAAAGTTGGTAATGAATAAGCTAGGTGAACTGCTAAGAAATTTCAGAAGTAAATTGACATCTAAGCACATAGTTCCCAACCTATATAATCCTGAAAAACTAAATGTAGTTCCAAAGAATTACAGAGCAATCGTCAATGCAAACACTGGGTTGCTTTTGTAAACCATACGGCGACAGAAGAATTTAAGGTTGTTAATTTATATTTCGTTTTACATTTATAAACACCGTATCTATGTATTGTTTGGAAACTCCGTATGACAAACACAGTCTGTTACGTACTAGCAACTTCACATCCAGTAATCTCTTTTGTTAGGTGAAATCAGCTGCTAATAAATTGGCGCGTTCCAAGTCTCTTTATCAGCATACAATGGGACATGGTGGTTATGTATATATAAAAGAGAAAATGGTAAGGTTATATTGGTGTAATATCCTAACACTGTTGTCCATGTTGGTTTAACTTTTCATCTGTATGTATTTGATGTTTGGAACCTCATAAGAAAAGAAATTACACCAGATCAAGAACCCCCCCGTGGTGTATTATGGTTTAATGGAAGGGTTAGACAAGAAGGAAAAGAGACAGATGATGAAACAATCAAAGTTGGCACTAAGATTGTAAGTGTTATTACAAATTTTTTTATATAATGTTTATATTCGTATAATAAATTATTTACCATTTTTTGTGTGCAGCTGGAAGCAGAGGAACAGATCAGAGATGGAACCTTGACGGTTGATAGTGGCTCAGATTCATTATCACATGTATTAGGAAAGGAAAAGGGAGGGTATGCATGAGGAGTGGGAGGCAGAGTTACGTGCAGGAAGTTCTTTGATCTACCTAGAAGGAAACAAGGAAATGATGTAAGGATTGCGTTGCTTGAAAATGAACTTGAGAAGGATAGACAGGCGCGTAAAGAAAAAGAGGATACAGTCGCTGAATTAACCACAAAGATGTCAAAAACACAGGAAACTATTGACAAAATGTTGAAAGTTATGTCATCACAAGGGGTTAATATATCCTAGTTAATGCCAAGTCAGTCAAATGTAAGACTAGTTTTCTAATTTTGATTTGATGATTTTCAGTCTGTAATACCATTAACAATTAACATACTTATATATTGCAGGTATTACAACTAGAACATAATGCATTAAGAAAAATACCAAGTGAAGAGCAAAGGACGTCGATCAGTGGTGGTGGACTTTAGAAGGGTGTGTTATTTCCAATGTCTAAGACAACTGCAACTTCGAACAAGGATTTGGACAATGCAACTGTCGCTGCAACTACAACTGCGAAGAAGGTAAGTTATAAAAAAACCATGTTTGGTTTCTAAATTGTACTATACATGACTTATTTACTGTGTTATGTATATATGCAGGTACCTACTAGAACTAGGTTAGCAAAAAATAAGACAACATCGTTGGAAAAGAAGTCTCCACTTCAAAATTCCCAATCTCAAGAAGATATTTATCCAGCTTCCGGATCACAACAAAATCTGTCTCCCTCGCCACAACAAGACGTACCTATTGCATCATTACGAAAGAAGCGTACACCTTCTAAATCAAAAGTAAATCAGTCTCCACCATCACTACCAGATGTAAGTATTTCATCATTTTTCATATAATTACTTGTTTAATTTGTTTGTCATTAACGCATGTAAACATTTTTTCTTCAGACATTTAAGTGCAAACTGTGGAACATATCTAGAACAATTATCATTGGTAACGGTAGGGTATACAAGTCTAAGGATGGAGACAATGTAACGATTCATAACCAACCACTACCAAAAAATTGCTACAAAGTTTCAGTTGATGAATCCTTGGTAGATGCAGCAATCATACCTGATGCCGCAAATAATGGTTTAAAAATTGTTAAGGATGTAAAAGGTAGTTTCGTGGCATGGCCAAAGGAAAAGGTTATTTTTTTGGAAGAGGTACATACACTTGATTTATCATCCTACATATACATAGCTTTTCATATTTAGTTCAATGTTTAATACACGGCTTTTGTTTCCATACAAGAAACAACACCACCAAATACCATGAAAGTTGTTGTTGAAAGTGCACCAAAGATAGGATCTAAGCGCTCGATGAATGTTCCAGCAGGCAGTACATATACGACTATTACTCATATGCAGAAACAAGCTAGGAATAACAAGTCTCAAAAGACTTTACAATATGGTGATTCAAAGTCTTTACAAATTTGATTCTATGTGAAAAGTATGTTACTTGAGAATAATACGAGATCACATTTGTTGATTTGATTATATACATTCAATTTTATATATTAATGCAATTGAAATTTGATTTCCATAATTTTGTTATTTGTTTTTATTGAATTCTGAAAGGTTACTAGAAGATGAAACATAGTCACACTTATTGACATTCCAATGTGTGACTACATATCATAAAAAGTCACACAAACATACAATTCTATGTGACTATTGGATGCATATAGTCATACAAAATGCAATTTGCTTGACTTGACAAAGCATACAGTCACACTTATTACTACTATTGGTAACTCTTTGGTTAATTGTATGTGACAAACTTAGTGCCATTAGCATGATTTGTGTGACTACATGTCATAAAAGGTCACACAAACATACAATTCATGTGACTATTGGATGAATATAGTCACACCAAATAAAATTTTCTTGACTTGACAAAGCATATAGTCACACTTATTACTACTATTGGTAACTCTTTGGTTAAATGTATGTGACAAACTCAGTACCATTAGCATGATTTGTGTGACTACATGTCATAAAAGGTAACACAAACACACAATTCATGTGACTGTTAGATGCTAGTCACACAAAATACAATTGGCATGACTTGACAAAGCATACAGTCACACTTATTAGTACTATTGGTAACTCTTTGGTTAATTGTATGTGACAAACTCAGAGCCATTATCATAATTTGTGTGACTACATGTCATAAAAGGTAACAGAAACATACAATTCATGTGACTATTGGATGTATTAGTCACATAAAATACAATTTTCTTGACTTGACAAAGCATACAGTCACACTTATTTCTACTATTGGTAACTCTTTGGTTAATTGTATGTGACAAACTTAGTGCCATTAGCATGATTTGTGTGACTACATGTTATAAACGGTCACACAAACATACAATTCATGTGACTATTGGATGCATATAGTCACACAAAATACAATTTGCTTGACTTGACAAAGCATACAGTCACACTTATTTCTACTATTGGTAACTCTTTGGTTAATTGTATGTGATAAACTTAGTGCCATTAGCATGATTTGTGTGACTACATGTTATAAAAGGTCACACAAACTGTAAAACCCGCAAAATAAGGTCATTACTTAATTCTTACTTTTCGAATATTTTGAAGTATTTTATAATCATAAATATTATTATGTTTAACGGTTTAAGTTGAAATCGATATTAAATATTTTATTTTAATATTTTGACGAGCAACGAGGACTACTAGTGATCGCGATACCGACGGATGCCCACAATTTTATATTTTATTATCGATCGTTTCGATATTTAATATTTTCGACGATATCATTTTAATTACGTTTCGAGTCGTTATATTTTTATTTTTCGTGTGCGTTTAAACTTTTTAGTATTTTTACGAAACCCGAGCCCGTAAATATTTTCAAAAATTGACTAGTGACAATTTCCCACCTTTTGCTAATTATTTGCATTTTTAACCAAAACTTTTGCCAAATTGCACTTTGGTCCTTCCCCACTAACTAAAATTTAATAAATTAAATATACACACACACACACACATTATTTTACTTCCAAAATTTTATCTCTCTCTTTCTTTCTTCCATTTTGCCGAAACTCAAACACCCACCCAAATCCATACATTTTTCCAATTATCTCAAGTTTGAGGTTGAATCTAGCTAAACCAAGCATAGACCCATCTCTATTTTTGATCAAGGATCACAAAGGTATAAAAATTTTACACATGCAAGCACTTTTTATTTTTATGATGTTGGTAGGTGGAAGCCATGGTCATGCATGGTGCATTTAGCATGATCCATGGTGGTTCTTGCTAGAAATCTTGTTAAAAACCATATTTTGATCTAAATATTTTTATTTTTATTTTGATTTTGATGTTATGGTGGATGTATGATGATGTTAGAGTATAGGAATGACCATTTCTATGGTTGGTTTTGGTCAAAAAGTTAATTTTGTATAAGATTTTGGTACCCATTTTATAGCAGTAGGTAAACTGAAAAATCCGAATTTTATGTTTTGAAAATGACTTAACTTATAGCCTAGGGTTGTATATAATTTCCTTAGCTTCGATTTGATATAAGGTAGAGCTTCTAGCTCAAAACGAGCGCGAAGTTATGATGTTTTGAAGGATCGTGTACCGGGAGACGAGTATCGGCACTACATATAGTTGTTGTCGATATTTGGATCGAATCTCGGGGACTCTAAATGGATGTTTTAAAATGTGTAACCTACTGATAATGAGGTATTAATTTATTAGGTTGATTTTACTTTAAAACCCGAGTGTCGGTTTTGTAAACGGAGTCGTTTAAATAAGTTAAAACGGTTGTATGAAAAATTAACGTAAATCTGTCCGGATTTTGTGGTTTGAAAATGAGTCGAGTAAAGGACTTTAAAAGTAATTTCATTTGATAAACTTGTAGGAGTACTTTCTATATATAGTAAGTTATTTTATCGAGTCGTTTCATAAACGGTTGACAAGTTTAAAAGGGGTAAATAAGCTAGTACATGTAGTATGTACCGGCGGATTTTGTTAAAAGTGTAAAATGGTAAAGTAAATGAGTAGTAAAGTATAATGAAGTTATTTATATCGTTTACTTTCGAGTGTATTGTGGTTTTATGAGTTCGAGTTTGATTTTATTAAGTATCATTTATTTCTCGAGTCTATTATTATTAAAGTACGCACCTTATTTGCTAGGTTGCGGTTATCGTGATTATCGGGCATCTACTATCGTCGACGATTGTCTTCAACTACTATAAGTACTAAGGTGAGTCTATAGCCTCGTTTGAGCTCATTCAAATATTTTAAAACCCGCGAGGGGGAATACATGTTTTGTAAACTTAGAACACAAGATTTTTATGGTATCCTTGTCCCTTTATGAATGGACCCGTGGTTGCCTTTAAATTGCATTAAGTGATTGCCTTTATTAAAACCTCAATTATGGACCGTTAATTAACCTATGATGGGTTAACCGCTAGTACAATTAATAGATCTATGGGGGAAGCCGCCCCGGTTCAGTTTTTGTGGACTTGTCATAGAAGCTTAGGCCCGACCTCCACACTGTTTGAGCATATTGTATTGAGAAGTCAGGTATACGGCAATGTACCAATAATCTGGAGGTAACTAACAATTAATAAATCTCTCGTCTTATTAGACTGATATGGGAGTGTCTAAGGGCTCGGTTCCATGAGCTTATTGCAATTTATGCTATATACAATTATTATTGTTGATGCAAATTATTATACGAAGCTAGTTGCCTTCAAGTAAATGATTATATAAATCTATAGATTCACTCGGCATTTTTGCTGATGATTTTCTCACATGTATTTCAGGTAATCAGGAAGGCTGAAGCTTGGAAGCCACGGGAATGAATGTTGTGCACTATTTTGTAAATAAACTCTTTGAATGTTTGTCGTTCCTTTTGTTCAAAACAATTTAAATCTTTTGTTTTGGTTGTACTTTGGTTACGATGTCTTGGGACTACGCTACTCTGACAAATGTTTTGGGAACGATAAATCTAAAACGTCTCTTTTTGAGTCGTTCTTTATAAATTATGTGTTGTAGTATCATTGTTTAGCACCCAAAGATGTATTCCGCTGCGTGTAAATTTGGGGGTGTTAAAGATTGGTACCAGAGCCATGACTTATAGAGAACTAGGTCTTTTTCTAAAAACCTAAACTATAACTGTCGGTTTATTTTTCAAAGAGTCAGTGCACATGATTTCGCGTGACTTCAGGTTCAAGCTACTTCTGGGATTACAACTTTAGTATACATTATTATGTATGCCTTATTACTAAGTATTTTTAAATAAATACTATAATCCTTTATCGATATATATATTGATATCGTTAAACTTTTCGATAAGAGTTATTATTTATTAATGATTTACTTAAATAAATTTCTGGAATTTTTCCTGTAATTATTTTGAAGGATTTTCTACACTTATTTAAATTTTTGGAAATTATTCTATTTCATTTTATTATGACCTTATACCCATTTTGTGTTACCACCGTCAAATTACGTCTTCGATGAGGAGGAAGCATGTTTCACTGCTGCAAGCGAGACACAGTCAACTAAGCCATGTGGATCCCCACGTGACTAGTGTTTATTATTTAGTGTCGTTGTACTCTATTTGTCTTTAAGATCATTCCTTGTTGATCGATGATAATAGTTTCCTTTGATCCTTATAATGATTGTGAATCCTTGTATTGAGAATGTGTATGCATTTGATGATTGATTTTGTACATGATATGACTATACCATGAATACAATTAACTCATTCATTTTATCTTCTCTTTGTGATGTGACAGAATCATGCCACCTAGGAGAATGACAAATGATGCCATTGCAAGGCTAGTTGCTGAAGAGGTTGCGAAAGCATTAGCTGCGGATAGAGCTGCGCGTGTTAACACTGAAGGAGCAGGTGGCTCTGGAGGTGCGGGTGCTGGAGGTGAAGGTGAACCTGCTGGACCTGAAGCAGCTGCTGGGGGAGCAGGTGCAGCTGAAAATCCTGCAGATGAGGTTGCTCAGGCTGCTGCTGCGGTTAAAGAATGTACTTTTGCTGGATACATGAAGTGTGGACCTACTGTATTTCAAGGAACTGGTGGAGCACTGGAATTATTCAGGTGGATTGAGAAAACGGAAACAACATTTGAGATTAGTGATTGCTCAGAAAGGAACAAGGTTAAGTTCGCAGTTGCTACTTTCAAGGATCGAGCTTTAAGCTGGTGGAAGACTCAAATTGCTACAGTTGGTTTAGAAGCTACAAACAGGAAACCTTGGGATGAAATTAAAAGGTTGCTGAAAGAAGAATTCTGTCCAGAAGAAGAGTTATCTGATTTGGAGGATGAGTTGAGGCACCTGAAGCTGAAAGATAACAACATTGCTGCATATACTAGCCGATTCAACGAGTTGGTTTTGTTGTGTCCAGATGCTTTTGCCACTGAGAAGAAAAAGATGGATCAATACATCAAAGGGCTGCCTGGGTACATTAAAGGTGAGACAACTTCATCTCGACCCAAGAACTTTGTTGAGACTGTAAGAATGGCTCATACACTTATGGGGCAGAAGGTTCAAGATAGGGCTGAGAGAGCTGCTGAAGGTAATAAAAGGAAATGGGAGAATTCGCAGAGTGGTAATCAAGGTAGTAACCGCCATAGGCAGTACAATCAGAAGAGAAATGATGGAGCTAGAGTTGCGACTAACAAGAATGGTAATGCTGACTATGGGGGACCAGCCCAGAAATGTAAGAGTTGTGGTGCTTGTCACTTTGGTAATTGTCCACCAAGGTGCACTAAATGTGGAAAGGTTGGGCATGCTGCGGAGAAGTGCAGGCCATGGATCCCTGCCACTGGAGCAAATGCTATTCCGATCAGGACTTGCTTTGAATGTGGAGAACGTGATCATGTTCGTCCCAAATGCCCGAAGTTGAAGAACAAGAAGGCAGGTGAAGCTGTTGGGGCAGTTTATGTTGTTAAGGATGCTGATCAGGCACAAGGTCCAAATGTGGTGACGGGTACGTTCTTACTCAACAATCGTTATTCTAGTGTGTTGTTTGACTCAGGATCTGATAGGAGCTTTATAAGCACTTCCTTTAGTCGTTTAATTGATGTTGAGCCAACAAGCCTAAATGCTAGTTATGAGGTCGAGTTAGCTGATGGACAATTAGTTAGTACTACCACTATATTTAAGAAGTGTCCTTTGAAATTAGCAAATCATTTGTTTGAAATTGATCTGATGCCGATTGAGTTGGGTTCGTTTGATGTGATTGTTGGTATGGATTGGTTGGTTGCTCATGATGCGGTAATTGTATGTGGGGAGAAAGTTGTTCACATACCGGTTAAGGGTAAGGTGTTAGTAGTTAAAGGTGATGTCGGTAGATCTCGTCTGACGGTGATATCTTGTACAAGGCGAGGAAAGATGTAGAAAGAGGTTGTCATCTGTTCTTGGCTCAAGTAGTGGAGAAGGAACTACCGGTTAGGCGCGTGGAAGATGTTCCGGTTATTCGTTATTTTCCTGAAGTATTTCCCGATGACTTGCCAGGGCTTCCGCCCCAACGAGAAGTCGAATTCAAGATTGATCTAGTGCCAGGAGCTGCACCGCTGGCGCGTGCACCTTATCGTTTGGCACCGTCTGAGTTGAAGGAGTTGGCAGATCAGTTGAAGGAGTTAATGGAGAAGGGGTTCATTAGACCAAGTTCGTCACCTTGGGGAGCTCCAGTGTTGTTCGTGAAGAAGAAGGACGGATCGTTCAGAATGTGCATAGACTACCGAGAGTTGAACAAGTTAACTATTAAAAATCGTTATCCATTTCCTAGGATCGATGATTTGTTCGATCAACTTCAAGGTTCGTGTGTGTACTCGAAGATCGACTTGAGGTCGGGTTATCATCAACTTCGTGTTAAAGAGGAGGACATACCTATTACAGCTCTTCAGACGCGCTATGGACACTTTGAATTTCAAGTAATGCCGTTTGGGTTAACTAACGCACATACGGTATTCATGGACTTAATGAATTGTGTGTGTAAACCATACCTCGACAAGTTTGTGATTGTATTTATCGACGATATCCTGATTTATTCCAAAAGTCGGGAGGAGCATGAAGGTCATTTGAAGATTATTTTGGAGTTGTTGAAGAAGGAGAAGTTGTATGCGAAATTCTCCAAGTGTGATTTTTGGTTGGATTCAATCCAATTCCTTGGGCACGTGATCGACAGTAGCGGTGTTCATGTTGATCCTTCCAAAATTGAAGCTATTAGAGATTGGGATAGGCCTACGACCCCGACGGAAGTTAGACAATTCCTAGGATTAGCTGGATACTACCGGCGATTCATAGAAGGGTTCTCTTTAATTTCTAAACCTCTTACTAGACTTACCGAGAAAAACAAGAAGTATGAGTGGGGTTCAGAAGAAGAAGAAGCATTCCAAACTTTGAAGCGGAAGCTGTGTTCTGCACCAATTTTGGCTTTGCCCGACGGAGCTGAAGACTTTGTGGTATATTGTGACGCATCGCGTAAGGGTTTTGGTGTTGTGTTGATGCAAAGGGAGAAAGTGATCGCGTATGCATCTCGTCAATTGAGGAAGCATGAGGAGAATTATACTACACATGCTTTGGAATTAGGAGCTGTTGTCTTTGCTCTTAGACTTTGGAGACACTATCTCTACGGTACAAAGAGTGTGGTATATACCGACCATAAAAGCCTGCAACATATTCTAGATCAGAAGGAGATAAATATGAGGCAGAGAAGATGGGTAGAATTGTTGAGTGATTACGACATTCAAATTTGCTATCATCCCGGCAAGGCGAATGTAGTTTCCGATGCACTTAGTAGGAAGGACAGAGAAATAACCAAAAAGGTTAGAGCTTTAGCTATGAAAACTTATTCTGATTTATCTAATCGAATACTTAAAGCTCAAACCACGGCGATGGAGGAAGAGAATGTGAGAAATGAAGACTTGGGTAGAAGGATGACACCTATATTAAAAATTCGTGATGACGGAATTCGGTATTTCGAGAATCGTGTATGGTTACCGGTGTATGGAGGACTGAGAGATCTAGTTATGCACGAATCTCATAAGTCTAAATATTCGATTCACCCAGGATCGGATAAAATGTACCAAGACTTGAAGAAATGTTACTGGTGGCCGAATATGAAGGCTAACATTGCTACTTATGTTAGTAAATGCTTGACGTGTACGAAGGTGAAGTTTGAGCACAAGAGACCTTCGGGTTTACTGCAACAACCTGAAATTCCAGAATGGAAATGGGAGAAGATCACTATGGACTTTGTTTCGGGACTACCGAGAACTTCTAGTGGTTATGATACGATTTGGGTGATTGTTGATCGGTTGACTAAGTCGGCTCATTTCTTGTCGATAAAGAAAACTGATGACTTAGACAAACTTACTCGGTTGTATTTGATGGAAGTTGTTTGTAGACATGGAGTTCCTTTGTCAATTATTTCTGATCGAGATAGTCGGTTCACATCTGAGTTTTGGAAATCGCTTCAGCGAGCTTTGGGGACTCAGTTGGATATGAGCACTGCATATCATCCGGAAACGGACGGACAAAGTGAAAGGACTATTCAGACCTTGGAGGATATGTTACGAGCATGTGTAATAGACTATGAAGGTAGTTGGGATCGACACCTACCTTTGGTGGAGTTCTCATACAACAACAGTTATCATGCAAGTATTAAGGCTGCGCCTTTTGAAGCACTTTACGGGCGGAAGTGTAGATCACCAGTTGGTTGGTGTGAAGTTGGAGAAAGTCAGTTGACGGGTCCTGAATTGATTAGAGAAACGACTGAGAAGATCGTGTAAATCAAGAATCGTTTATTAACAGCTCGTAGTAGGCAGAAGAGTTATGCGGATAAGAGGAGAAAACCATTAGAGTTTGATATTGGCGATATGGTTATGTTGAAAGTATCACCTTGGAAAGGAGTAATTCGATTTGGCAAGCGAGGAAAGCTTAGTCCACGTTATATTGGTCCATTCAAGATTATTGATCGAGTTGGTCCTGTGGCGTATAAGTTGGAATTGCCAGAGAAGTTAAGTGCTATTCACAATACTTTTCACGTTTCTAATCTTAAGAGGTGTTTGGCGGACGAGAATTTGATAATTCCACTTGAGGAGATTCAACTGGACGACAAGCTGCATTTTATTGAAGAACCGGTGGAGATTATGGATCGAGAGGTGAAACGGCTTAAGCAAAGTCGGATCCCGATAGTGAAAGTGCGATGGAATTCCCGACGTGGACCCGAATACACTTGGGAGCGAGAGGACTACTTCAAGAGCAAGTATCCACATTTATTCGTAGACGGACCTAAGGAGAAGTAAGCCCCGGGACGGTGCTCTCCTAAGGTGGTGAGGATGTAAAACCCGCAAAATAAGGTCATTACTTAATTCTTACTTTTCGAATATTTTGAAGTATTTTATAATCATAAATATTATTATGTTTAACGGTTTAAGTTGAAATCGATATTAAATATTTTATTTTAATATTTTGACGAGCAACGAGGACTACTAGTGATCGCGATACCGACTGATGCCCACAATTTTATATTTTATTATCGATCGTTTCGATATTTAATATTTTCGACTATATCGTTTTAATTACGTGTCGAGTCGTTATATTTTTATTTTTTGTGTGCGTTTAAACTTTTTAGTATTTTTACGAAACCCGAGCCCGTAAATATTTTCAAAAATTGACTAGTGACAATTTCCCACCTTTTGCTAATTATTTGCATTTTTAACCAAAACTTTTGCCAAATTGCACTTTGGTCCTTCCCCACTAACTAAAATTTAATAAATTAAATATACACACACACACACACATTATTTTACTTCCAAAATTTTTTCTCTCTCTCTTTCTTTCTTCCATTTTGCCGAAACTCAAACACCCACCCAAATCCATACATTTTTCCAATTATCTCAAGTTTGAGGTTGAATCTAGCTAAACCAAGCATAGACCCATCTCTATTTTTGATCAAGGATCACAAAGGTATAAAAATTTTACACATGCAAGCACTTTTTATTTTTATGATGTTGGTAGGTGGAAGCCATGGTCATGCATGGTGCTTTTAGCATGATCCATGGTGGTTCTTGCTAGAAATCTTGTTAAAAACCATATTTTGATCTAAATATTTTTATTTTTATTTTGATTTTGATGTTATGGTGGATGTATGATGATGTTAGAGTATAGGAATGACCATATTTTCCTTTGCTTCGATTTGATATAAGGTAGAGCTTCTAGCTCAAAACGAGCGCGAAGTTATGATGTTTTGAATGATCGTGTACCGAGAGACGAGTATCGGCACTACATATAGTTGTTGTCGATATTTGGATAGAATCTCGGGGACTCTAAATGGATGTTTTAAAATGTGTAACCTACTGATAATGAGGTATTTATTTATTAGGTTGAGTTTACTTTAAAACCCGAGTGTCGGTTTTGTAAACGGAGTCGTTTAAATAAGTTAAAACGGTTGTATGAAAAATTAACGTAAATCTGTCCGGATTTTGTGGTTTGAAAATGAGTCGATTAAAGGACTTTAAAAGTAATTTCATTTGATAAACTTGTAGGAGGACTTTCTATATATAGTAAGTTAGTTTATCGAGTCATTTCATAAATGGTTGACAAGTTTAAAAGGGGTAAATAAGCTAGTACATGTAGTATGTACCGGCGGATTTTGTTAAAAGTGTAAAATGGTAAAGTAAATGAGTAGTAAAGTATAATGAAGTTATTTATATCGTTTACTTTCGAGTGTATTGTGGTTTTATGAGTTCGAGTTTGATTTTATTAAGTATCATTTATTTCTCGAGTCTATTATTATTAAAGTACGCACCTTATTTGCTAGGTTGCGGTTATCGTGATTATCGGGCATCTACTATCGTCGGCGATTGTCTTCAACTACTATAAGTACTAAGGTGAGTCTATAGCCTCGTTTGAGCTCATTCAAATATTTTAAAACCCGCGAGGGGGAATACATGTTTTGTAAACTTAGGACACAAGATTTTTATGGTATGCTTGTCCCTTTATGAATGGACCCGTGGTTGCCTTTAAATTGCATTAAGTGATTGCCTTTATTAAAACCTCAATTATGGACCGTTAATTAACCTATGATGGGTTAACCGCTAGTACAATTAAAAGATCTATGGGGGAAGCCGCCCCGGTTCAGTTTTTTTTGACTTGTCATAGAAGCTTAGGCCCGACCTCCAAACTGTTTGAGCTTATTGTATTGAGAAGTCAGGTATACGGCAATGTACCCATAATCTGGAGGTAACTGACAATTAATAAATCTCTCGTCTTATTAGACTGATATGGGAGTGTCTAAGGGCTCGGTTCCATGAGCTTATTGCAATTTATGCTATATACAATTATTATTGTTGATGCAAATTATTATACGAAGCTAGTTGCCTTCAAGTATGCCACAAACTTATAATCTTTGCTTGTCTTCAAAATGATTATATAAACCTATAGATTCACTAGGCATTTTTGCTGATGATTTTCTCACAGGTATTTCAGGTAATCAGGAAGGCTGAAGCTTGGAAGCCACGGGAATGAATGTTGTGCACTATTTTGTAAATAAACTCTTTGAATGTTTGTCGTTCCTTTTGTTCAAAACAATTTAAATCTTTTGTTTTGGTTGTACTTTGGTTACGATGTCTTGGGACTACGCTACTCTGACAAATGTTTTGGGAACGATAAATTTAAAACGTCTCTTTTTGAGTCGTTCTTTATAAATTATGTGTTGTAGTATCATTGTTTAGCACCCAAAGATGTATTCCGCTGCGTGTAAATTTGGGGGTGTTAAACAAACATACAATTCATGTGACTATTGGATGCATATAGTCACACAAAATACAATTGGCTTGACTTGACAAAGCATACAGTCACACTTATTTCTACTATTCGTAACTCTTTGGTTAATTGTATGTGACAAACTCAGTACCATTAGAATGATTTATGTGACTACATATCATAAAAGGTCACACAAACATACAATTCATGTGACTATTGGATGCATATAGTCACACAAAATACACTAATCACATACTAAATGTCACACATATCGTATATTCATGTGACAAACTTATAAACAAATTCACTCTTAAACAAAACTCTTGTAACCGTAGAGTGTTTACCGTCACACATATTCACTAAAACACCAAATATTGTACCTAGTTTCTTACACATTTTCGAGTATTGGTCACTCATTTTTGATACCTAAGGTCACTAAGACGAACTTGTGACCAAAAGGTACCTACGGTCGCGGGTCCTTTGGTCACAAAGCCTAAAAAAACCGCGTGTGACTGTATGCCTACGGTCACTCTTTTTCAGTGTGACGGATACCATTTTTTGTACTAGTGGAAAATATTACTTTATGTCAAAGTAGGTTGCTTGTATAGTTAGCTATAAGTACAACCTTTATCTTTTCTAGAATAGTTTATTAAGTACTTGGTACTGTTTATCCAACATGGGCATCAACCACCCACTGGATAAACCTATGCATGGGAACATGCAAAATGCAAACCCTAGTTTTGCACTGCCTATTTAAGGAGTGCATATTGAGAGAGAAAAGGTTAACCATTACAAGAGTAGAAACTCTAGAAAAACCTTCTCTCTCTCAATACCAACTAAACCATATAGCCAAAGAGCATATGAACATTTAGATTGGAGCTTAGACTATTAACTTTGGTTAAGTTTAAATAGAGGAGATCACCACACATTGTCATTCAACCACTTTGTTATTCCGCAAACAAAGTGGGCTATAGATTCTTTGTTGAGTTTTAATAAAAGTCTATACATTGAAAGTTATTGGTATAGCTATTTTAATTGTTCTAAGTTCTTATCAATTGTTAAAACAACACACTTGAGTCTTGGTAACGAGTTATTACTTAAGGTTGATAAGTAATAACGAATTACAAGGGACCAACAAGTGGTATCAGAGCAGGTTGATTAGCAAAACTCTTATTTTTCATTAAACTGCTCATTTTTAAGTTTTCAAATCAAGATCCAAGATGGCTCAAGTAATACCACAAACCCTAGAGTATAGGGGTGACCAACTCAATGATGCTCATGTCCTAGAGGTAGCTAATTTCACCAACTGGAAGGAAAGGTTCCTTGTCCACATGGTTGGGATTGAACCTCAATTCCTTAGAATCATTGAAAATGGTCCATTTGTTCCCATGGTAGGGGAGAATAAAAAACCTGAAGTACAATGGAATGCTGATGAGAGAAAATCTGCTAACTTAGATCAGCGTCTCATAAGTCTCATCATGTCCGTGCTCCCAGATGACCAAATGAATTATTTTGTAAATTGTAAAATAGCTAAATCTACATGGGAGGACCTTATTTTATATCATGAGAGACCCTCCGATGTGAAGGAAACAAAAATAATGGATTTAAAGCTTCAATACAACACCTTCAAGCACAAAGATGGGAAACCCTCACTCAAACATTCACTAGATATAAAAGCTTTAATGAATGAACTTGTGAATGATGGTGCTGAGCTTTCAAAACATGAAATCAAAACAGTTTTTGTTAATGCATTGCCAAAGAAGTGGCTCAGTTTCTGCCAAAGCTTTAGAGATACCAATCACATTAAAGATTGTGATCAGGCCTCTCTTTTTGGGAAACTAAAATATAAAGAAAACCTAGTTGGTAGGATTTATGAAGGCTCAGGCAAGAGTAAAACATTAACTATTGCTACACCCTTGTCAACAGCCTTCTTCAGTGAAGCTGTCATCCAAGACTACCAAGATAGTCAAGATGATGAAGAGGACACAAGAACCAGTGAGGAATATCTGAATGACCTTAAACTGGAATTTCATGAAAAAGCACTTCTGGCCAAGTCTAGAAGGTTTTTTAAGAAAGGAGGTAATTTCTACAACACCTCAAAATCTACAGCTGACACTGTTTACTATAAATGTGGAAAGTGTTAGCCTCAAAATATTGAGTCAAACAAGAATGCTCGGTCATATGTTTATTATGTATCGTATTTTAGAACGTTGTAATAGGTAGTAGGTTAGTCATGCTTTACGAGCTTAAATTTAAGCTAAAGTTCATTCATAAGTAACTGAAGCCTTAAAGTGAAGCCCGACCTATTATTATATAGCCCATACAAGCCCGCATGTGGGTGGACTATATATACCCACCTCCTAGCATGTTAGGAGGTGGTTGGTAATTTTGTATTCTCATTCTCTCTAAGCTAATATTCACTAAGTTCCAACCATTCTCTCTCTTTTCTCTCTCTACTTTCTCTCTATGGAAATCATCTATCTTCTATCTACCTTTCTTGGTTAATCATCACATATTCTATGGGGAAACAATTGGTATCAATCGCCATGGGGTAGTTTAGTGATTGGTTGTCGTTATCTTATTTGGTCCGTATGATTTAATCTTTAAATCATCTCGGGTTCTAATTTGTTTTTGTGTTTTCCGTGCTCTAAATCTTGATATAAATCTCCTAGATAGTTGTGGTAGGGATTTGGTTGTTTTGGTTTGGTTAAAATCACGGATTTCTTGTAAAAAATCTCAACTTTTACCTAAAGTTTGGAAATTGTTCACGTATTGCGACATAAGTTTATTGCATTCCATCGCAAAGCTTAAGGGTTTTAATATTCCGATTGTGTTGTAAGGGTTTCTACATTCCGATCAAGTATTCCGATAACATCTCTGTTGTAATATTCCGATAGTGTTGTAAGGGTTTCTACATTCCGATCAAGTATTCCGATCGAATCTCTTTAGTGATATTCCGATCCAGATTCCAACAGGTATTCCGATCTAGATTCTGACAGATATTCTGATACCACATTACGATAGAACATTCCGATAGAATATTCCGATAGAACATTCCGATAGAACATTCTGATAGATCATTCTGATAGTACATTCCGATAGAACATTCCGATAGAAGGCATTGCGACAGAAGTTGTTGTGTTATTACGTCAGATTGGAGAATTTTTTTAAAATTTCAAAAATACAGTTGAAAAATTTCAAACGTGTGTTTTTTGGGTTTTTAACAACAATTTTTAAGGGATTTCAACACTTTTTCTCTTCAACAAAAATCACTATAACATCTACTTAAGATCCATATTCACTTCATCATTTCAGAGAATATTGAGATGGATTCTACTACAGAATATCGTGTGATGAACAACAACATAATGGTTGCGGGTAACAAAGAGAGACCACCAATGCTTGTGTCTGGTCGATATGATCAATGGCAATATCGTTTTCTACGTTATCTTGACACAAAACCTAACGGTGATGCTTTAAGGCAATGCATTTTTGATGGACCCTATAAATTCTCAAGGATCAAAGTTCCTGCAGTACTAGCCATAGACACAACTGATGAACAACCAGCATATGAACGTTATGAAAAGAGAAACGATTTCACACCAGAGAATCGTGCTTGGTTTGATGCAGAGAAGGAAGCAATCTACTTAATTCTCAGTGGCATTGGAGATGATATTTATTCCACGGTTGATGCATGCCCTACTGCTAAAGAAATGTAGACGGCTATTGAAAGATTACAACAAGGTGAATCAGTTAACAAACAAGACATGAAAACTAAGATGTTTTGGAACTTTGGAAAGTTTACATCTAAGGATGGGGAATCAATTGATTCTTATTACTCCCGATTCTACAAAATGATGAGTGACATGACCCGAAACAACTTGCAAGTTTCCACCATGCAAGTCAATGTCCAATTTCTAAAGCAACTTCAACCAGAGTGGACTCGGTTTGTCACCTTGGTGAAACAACAACAAAAGTTAGACGAAGTTTCATATCACACGCTCTTTGACATTTTGAAACAATTTTAAAATGAGGCAAATGAACTTCAAGCTGAACGTGCTACAAAGGTTTCAAATCCACTTGCTTTGGTATCTACCACTCAACATTAACCAGATTATCGTTCTCGTGCTCCAAACACCTACTCTACTCAATCATCATCACCACAATCATCCACTGTCTCTAAGTCACATGCTCCAACAAGATCCCGAGGCAAAAAAGTTGCAAGAGCACCATCACCCACACCTGAGCAATCATCCGAAGAAGACAGTGATGAAGAACTAGCTCAAAAGGATAGGGGATTCAAGCAACAAATGGCTTTCATTATGAAGCGATTCAGGAAAATCTAGAAACCCACCAACAAAAACCTCAGATCATCATCTATCAGGAGGAACAACTATGCTCAGAGGCCTCCAAGGAATGACACACGAAGGCGTGCTAAGAGTCCTCCAAAGTATGATCGACAACCCGCGAAGTATGATAATCAGAGTGTTGCTACTGTTGTTGGCAATAGGGAAACTGTTGGTACTCAAGTTGTGCAATGATACAAGGCTTTTTGCCTAGTAAGAAAATTATCGTTCTCGTGGTGTTGGTCTAATCGAATTGATCTAGGTTCTATGTGTGACTCAATCGTTCTTTGGTGAAACAAAAGTGTTGTCGTTGTAGTATAATTAAAAAGTGCAAATCATAAATGTAAATGACTTAAAATAAAATGGCGTTAAAATTAAATCTAATGGGGCAAGTTTGAAAACTTTGAAAAGTAAAATAATTAAATGATTTAAAATAAAGCGTGGCGAGTAATTAAAAGCGTGACGGAAATTAAACTTGACAAGTATTAAAATCCAAAACCCATAACCATCGGAATCCACTATCGGAATTCTGTCACCATACCATCGGAATAAAAAGTGCAACCTATCGGAATGTAACCTATCGGAATATGGTCTAGATCGGAATGATGTTCAGATCGCAATGTGTCAGATCGCAATACCCAGATCGGAAAGATGCTAAGAAAAATTGGGCAGCACTTCGACTAAGTAAACCTCAAGAGCCGTCGGAATGTGCGATCGCAATGTGCGATCGCAACCCCAGATCGGAATGAGGGTGATGTTACTTCTATCGCAATCCCGGATCGGAATGCAACCCTTTGTCCAAACCTGTCACGATCGGAATGTGGAGAATGCACCCGTCACAATGTGTAGGAACCCTAACTTTCCGATGGAATGCAAATTCGTAATAAGCTCAAATCCAAATAAGCTAATTCTAATAAGCAGTAACAAAGAACTTGAATGAAATGGAAACGAAACGAGACGATAAGATAAAAAGTTAAAATCTTTCAAAATTTAAAAGACAAAACTTAATGAAATTAAAGCTTAAAAAGTAAAACTTTTAAGAAAACTTTGAAATCAATTAAGCTAAATACCAAACAAGCACATAAGATTGTCAAGCTTATGGCTATTTCGTATGAAAACTTAAAAGGAAAAACAAAAGACAAAACTTTTAATCAAATAAGCAAATGGATTAAGCAAAAACTTGCTTAATCCGAAATCGGAACCGAATCAAAAAGAAGAAGAGTAGATTGAGATTGATAAAAGTAAACTTGATCAAATGAAATGTAAAGATTAAAGAACATGAATTTAAAGAACACGAATTAAAAACTTACTTGGAATTAAAAGGGTAATTAAGGTGCAAGACAAGTATTTAAAATGACATGAAAAGTAAAGTGCAAGAAAAATAAAATGGAAGTGCTAATTGTCACACTTAGCCAACAAAAACTAATGAAATGAATATGAAGGCTATATATAGGAGATTAGGAAGGTGTTTAGAGGAAGCTTCCTCCCCTCCTTCCTTTCTTCTTAATTGCATGATCAAGTCCTTAAGCTTCTTTAATCTTCTTAAATCTTCTTAATACTTGGACTTTGTTTTGGGATTTATTCGAACTCGTCTTTTAATTCTTCAATAAATAAGACTCGAGTTCTTCGGCTTTAAGTAAACTTCCGTCTTTTGACTTTTTCTTCGATAAATCTTCAGAATTGGTCTTGGACTTCCGTTCTTTTTTGCACTCTTGACTTCTTGACTTCATCTTTCATCTTTTTCTTTAATAAAAGCCTATGAATGCCGTGTTTTCTCCACTTTTCACAATTTTGTCCTAAATTACAACAAAAACACAAACCACGCATAATTCCGACATAAAAGACATAAAATACACGTTTTGGTCGATTATTATTGTAATTAAGTGGTAAAAAGGATGGGTGTTTTCACACCTATCAAATCCCCTACACTTGACCATTGCAATGTCCTCATGCAATGCATTAGTTACAAAGCACGTTTACATTTTTCATCATAATCAATCCCCTTGGCCTTTATTTAAGAGATAGAAAACTATAAACATTCAAAGTAAAGAAATTAAAAGCATACCTTGGGTTTCGGGAAATGTCATGAATAATCATCATCCTCAAGTTTTACTTTCTCCAAACCAAGATTAAAAACGAGATCATTGTTATTATAAGTTAGCAAACTATCACGAACTCATGTGGGCCAATTATTCACTTAGACTCCCTTATTCCTAGGTGTATCTCTTATATTTTATTGTTTGTCTTGAATGATCACGAGGATGCATTTTTGACTTATTTCGATAGTTATTTAGGCTGAAAATAAAGTGAACTATTTAATCAATAGTTAGCTAAAGGACAAAATCTTTTAAAACTGCTTCTCGGGACCTCATAAAGTTCATATCTTGTCATAACTCGCTTCGCGATTTGAGACCTTTCTCGGACCGATAATTGGCAGCGACTTCATACTTCAAACCTTGAGAGACGTTCATGAAATTATGGTCTTCTCTTCATATAGGAATTTCTTCACTTGAAGTTTTGAGAGATTCTTACTTGGACCATGACTTCTTCATTTTTCTTCAGTCTTTATTTTGGACTTTGATATACAACGATCCGCCTCCTTTTATGACTTGGATCTATTTATCCTCATACCTTGCTAGGGTCTTTTTGGATGCACTTCTCCATGACTTTTGGGGAGTTTTTGCTTTTCGTCGTGTGTCTCGATCCTTCATATTGATTTTCGATAAATGATTCTTCACATCACTTTGGATCTTTAGCAACAAAATATAGCCCTCATGCCTTGTTAGGGCCTTTTCGGACTCGCCAATCTTGGCATCCCGCTTCAATAAGTTATGCCTTGGCTATGAACTCTAATCCATACCGAGCAACTTTTAAACGATCTTGGGCTAGAAGCTAAGTAACTTTTCAAATCGTACAACCTTATTTATTGCAGATAAATTTATTAGCAAGCGATGGGAGAATAGGCTTATAATTAACTCACATAAATTTACGAAAGAATATCGAACTTATAATTGGCTCTATCATCTCTCGTTCTCCACAGTTTAAAATCTCAAGGAATGAGACTCGTGGATGCTTAGCCTATTAAATCAAAGTTTTGGGTTTTCGAGTCGCCTATAGGATCTTGTAAATTCTTAGACTTTTTCAAGTTTAGAAATCGCGTTTTAAATTTCCCTTGATAAACAACTCTCTAGGATCAATTATAGGAACTTGCGAAAAGTTATTGTTCTTAACCCGGGAGAGTTAAGACTTTCGCGTTTTATAGCTCCCTATATAAAAGCCTAGCAAAACTTGACTTAAACACGTTAAGGATACTAGCTAGAGTAAACTTAGATAAGTAAACTCGGGTTGAGTCAAAAGATTCACAACGTTTGAAAATTAAAACCACTTATTAAACATTTATTCTAGCAAAGGAAGAAAATAACTATACAAAAGGGAAAAAAACTAATAGGCCAAAATAGATAAAAAATTTTGAAAAATGTCGAAAAATTGATTTTCCGGTTAAAATGAGGACAAATACAAGGAAAAGGCCACTTAACTTCGATAGAAGTCTCCCCTACACTTAAGATAAACATTGTCCTCAATGTTTAAGCATGTGGGAGTAAACTCCCCTACACATAGAACATTGTGCATGATAGTTGTAAAATCACACTTGTTTAGGAAAACAAGGCAATAATATAGGGTAAGCACGACGATTTAGGAAAACCGTGTGTAAATGACCCAAATGGGGATCGTTCTCTCGAGGAGGCACGTGTGTTGTGTAATGAATTGATTTGATTGATGATTTTATTAAGAAGAAAAGAGAAGAGAAAATGACGAAGACGAAAAAATAAAAATTAACAAAAACTACTACTAGAAAGTTAAGACGTAGAAACGTAAAAAACACAAAAATTAAAATTTTAACCTAAAAATTCCTAAAAATTACTAAAAATCCACAATAAAATTTTAAGAGTTTACAAAAAATCCAAACTTGCTAAAACCTTTTAATTAATTAAATAATGACTTTTTGATGCTAATTAAAGCCCTAAAAATCACAATTAATTATTAAAAAGCCCCAAACAAGATTTTCAAGTTTGTAAACCTCAAAATGACCTAATTAAGCTAAAAACTATTTTTAAAAATTTTAAACCAATTTAAACTATTTTTAAACTCCTAAAAACTATTAAAATCTATTAAATCTTAAATTAATTCTAAAAATTAAATGAAAAGCCTAAAAAAGATTTGGAAAGTGACAAAGTTCCTAATTATATGTCCTTAACCTAGGAAAAATAAAAAAACTAGAAAAAATAAAACTTCAATTTTTATTAATAAAATAATATTAAAATATTCCAAAAAATAAAAAGTTTAAAAATAAATTCTAAAAAATTACCAAAAATCCTAAATAATGTAACTAGAACAAAAATGCAATTAAAATTTTCTGAAACCTATTTATTAATTTTATATTAATTTTTAAAGTTGTCTAAAAACCCTAAAATCAAATAAAATCAAAAATAAGACTTTTTGAAAACTTTTTTATATGTAAACCTCAAATAACTTAATTAAAACCTAATAACTATTTTTCTAAAAATTAAAACTTATTTTAACTATTTTTAATTCACTTTCTAATATTAAATCTAAAAATAATCCTAATAAATAATTAAATAAAGGGAAAAATCTACTTTTTAAACAGAAAAGTCTGAAAACTTAATAAAGTCCTAGGAAAATTGTAAACTAGCAAATAAGCTTATACAATAAGCTTAAAAAGCCCAATTAAGCTACGGCTTATTTAAATAAGCACAAAACCAAAACTACTTAAGTAATTAATGAAATGAGTCCATAACATAAAAACCCATCTAGATCACTGGTTAACACGTTACTCTTCCATAAGAGAGGTCGCGTGTTCGAGCCCAGGCAAGGTGAGGTTTTGCAATTTTCTTTTTCTTTTTTTTTACTTTTAAAACACAAACACAGTAACTTTTTAACTACAAAATCACAAACACAATTCCAATATTGCCAAGATTAAAACAAAAGAGAATCAAAAACATGCTCAGTTGAGCCTTTCAAGAACACTAGTACAATGTGTTATCTTCACAAGTGAAAAGAGATACCAAGAGGGCTTGGTTTGGATGATTTGTTGTTGTTTGTTGATGGACAAGGGCACCCCTATACTCTTTGGAGTATAGGGAGTCAAGAGCAAGCAGAAAACAAGAAAGCACTTAGCACAAAACACACAAGAAGACCAAATGAAGGTTGCTGTGATGCTAGTACTAGGTCTGGTGGTAATTTGTGTCCAATTTGATGCACAAAAATGAGATTTAAAGGTTCCAATCTTGCACACAACTCATTTTCATGGCATACAACTGATACATACCCCTAAAACAACCTATATCTAGCAGCTTAACAATCTATGATGCACAAACTTCAAGAAAAACAAGCAGATTTGGGGCTTACTATTTTTATGCTTCTTTTTCAAATTTAGGCATGCAATGTGTTCCAAAACTTGTCCAAACTGATAAACAAACTAACAACAACCCTATGCTATCCTATAGAGTGATTCTAAACAAACCTTAACCAAGATTTAAACCTTTTAATCCATACAAACTCTTATCCCAAACACTCCTTTAAACTTGAAAACCAAATTTTTTCAAATAGAATCCAATCAAAAC
Source organism: Glebionis coronaria (assembly GCA_025667525.1). Lineage (NCBI taxonomy): Eukaryota > Viridiplantae > Streptophyta > Magnoliopsida > Asterales > Asteraceae > Glebionis > Glebionis coronaria. The sequence continues at coordinate 225,832,773 of CM046876.1, forward strand.
ACACTCAAACTGATTTCATTCACTTCAATCATGCATACATACCAAATAAAGCAACATTAAACAGCTTAAACAAACAAAGAGCACCTTTCACAAAAAATCATGCATATCATATATTTTTCAGAAAACTAAAAATGGAAAAGGGATTTTAACTTGAGGGACTTACATCCAAGTCCCTCAGTGGTTGATAAACCACCTCCAAACAAATTCGGGTTTGTGCAGACCTTGGATCAATCAAGCTCAACAACCCTGCTAAGAAAAATATTAAAAAACAATGCAATATACACTTAACTGTTTTCTTTCTTCCTTAAAAACCTTTTTCAAATCTTTCTCAAAAAACTTCCCAAGTATTTTCTTTCAAAATACTCCTTAAACAAACAACTTTCAATCCAGAAAATCAAACCTCAATACAAAATTTTACCACAAGTTACCAATTTCAGAAACTTTTCTGAAAAATTTTCAAAACATGAAATGTTTTGAACAAATATGAATGGAACTCAAATTTTACTCAACAAATAAATACCAACTTTTAAAAAACAATAAAAGGAATTACATTTAAATCAAAATACCAACTTTAATTTCTTTAAAAAGGAATTACAATTTTTTGGAGTAAAATCTGGAACAAGAGATAAGGGTCACAAGTCGACTCCTTATATACTAACTAAGAGAACTATCTAGAACTACTAAACAATGTAAAACCCTAGCAGCTGATTTCCCTATAATGCCCTTGGTTGAAGTCTTCAAAACCAGTCAACATTGCTCCATGTGATATGAGAGTGATGGCTAGCTGGTCTTGGATGATCTTGGACGTTAAATGAGTCTCGGGGACAAAGGAGTTGATCTGAGTCGCTAAACTTGTCTCCTCTTGGGTTTTGGGGAAAAAGACGTTGCAGGGGAGGGTCCCACAAGACACATGGGTGTGTCTTGTGGCGTTTTGTGATATGGGTTTTGGTGAGGTGGAGGGTAATCAAAGTTCTGGAGGGAATTGGGTAAAAGCCCTTTGTATTTTGGGTGATTAGGTCTGGGTGGATTAGGGTTTATAGGGATGAATTAGGGGTGATTAGCAGGGTTTGATTTGGTTTGGGATTTAAAAAGGTGTTTCCCACGTTTTTATAGCTGATTAGTTATAATCAGTTTTTTTAAAATTAAGTGGAGTGTGACGTGGTGGGGATGAGGCTTGTGATTGGTGGATGGTGAGTGGGGGGTGACGTGGAGGATACTGGTTGGGTGGGAGGGTTTGACTGTTTGGCAGACTTGGCCCCCAATGTTTTCACTTTCTTCCACTTTGTAATAAAAGGCCATCAACGCCTTATTTCCCTTTGTCAACTTTTGCAAACTTGTCAAAAGTGGCACAAAAACTTCCAAAAATTTATCCAAGGGTTTTAAATGCATATTCTTCATTTTCCAAGGGCTTCTTGTTTAGTCATCAAACTTTAAGGACCATACTTGTACAATTAACATTTGGAGGGTCATTTGTGACAAGTTCTTCAAAGATGAGGGACTAAAGTTGCCAATCTTCAATTCTTCAAGGGTCATTTTGCAAAATTCCAAACTTGGTCCCGGTTCATTGTGCGGCTTCGTTTCCCGTGTTCGTTTTTGAATGATTCTTGTGATCTTTTGCCATTTCCTCAATATCCGTACCTAAAAATACACAAGTAACAAACACGAGCATATATTTGGTATATTTGATGATATTTTATGCATTTTAAGCCCGATTTGGACGATGAGACCATGTATAAAAGCAGTCTCATCACTCCCCCATACAAAACCATTGCCGTGCCCTCACGCAATGCTAGAATAAAGTATCGTAGCATCTCCAAAATTTAATTTTATTCACTTTATTAGAATGATAAACTAGCTATACTACACTATTACTACTACTTGCGTTTTAGACATAATGTATGATTTTCATCGCAAAATGGGACGTTTAGGTTCATAGAATAAGAACACGTGAATGCTTCGTTAGAAATAATTTCGTCGTCCTCGATTTTCACCTTAATTCCATGCCAAGCATGCAACGAGATCATTGTCATTATAAGTTAGTAATGCTAACTCTACTCATATGCCCTAATCACGTACTTATTCTCCCATTTTTCCTAAGTTGTATCTCTTATATTTTATTATGTCTTAATGACCACGAGGATACATCATTGACTTATGCGATAATAGAGATTTAGGTCTAAAAATAGAGTCCTAACGGTGTAACTAAGACCATCAAATCAATAACCCCTCCTAATAGACGACGATGTTAAAAAATTAAGTTGACAAGAAGAATCGATAAACACGGTTTTATAACGGTTTTGAACATGAGACTTATTACCAAGACTTTTATACGCCCCCTAACGGAAGGACCTTATTATCTTTGGTTTACCTCCATCTTTTATTCAACTTCGCCATGAAGCTTTTATTATGACTTCGGTCTTGCCTTGCCTTTTATTATCCGCCATCATCGGTGGTTTTATTAGCCAAAGACGTATATCCTCACGCTAAAGCGAATTTTGGATCTTTAAAGCTTCGAAGATTAAGGCTTGATTCACTTTCAATTTTTGCATAGATTTTAGGCCTTGTGGGGCTTCAAATTGTTTGCTAGATTTAGGTGAGCACTTGAAATCTTATTATTGGGTGAAGCTTTTGATTATTCGGGTTGCCAATACTTCAAAACCGTGACGCTGGCGATACCTTAATGTCTTCCCAATTTAATTACACGGAAGCTACTAGAAAAGACTAGAAACCTAACAATCCTAACTAAACCGCTAAGTCAATATTTATTAAGCAAAAAATATTTACATGCGAAGGGAGAATAAGCAAACAACGAGAACACATGAGTTTTTGAAAGAATACGAGTACTCTACGTTTAGCATAGTAACTTATAATTAACTCTATCATTTCTTGTCCTCATTTAAGAGACTTAGCCTAATGTGTAGTTAAGGAATCAAAGCTAAGTGCTCAACACGCACGGTCGAGTCAAAAATTACTCTTATTCTCGCCATCGGAAAATCTACATTCGTGTCTTCAAACACTTATAAAACATGAGAAAAATTTTAAAATTTGGCCATTTTTAGCCTAACAAAAAGATAAACTTTGGAAAGCGTGAAGGTTTGGCAAGGCAAGTATCTATTCACCCCCCCATACTAAAGTTAAACATTGTCCTCAATGTTTCGAGTCTAGGGGTGCAAACACCCTCATACTAGAGACGTAGTCGAATGCCTAATCTAGCATGGAAAGGATGTAACCAATAAGTAATAGCCGTTTATGAAGTGTGCTAAAAACCTAAGGTTAGAACATAAAAGGATATATCATATGGATATTGGGAAAGGTCTCCAAAGGAAACGGTCGAGTGCTCCCATAAAACGAACACGAGAGGCTCCAATCGTGAAGATCATGATCTAAAAATCACAATGCACAAACAACCACGGAACAAAGGTTGGAAGGGCACAAATCCCCTTACATTAACTAATTAGAAAGCAATAATATGTACATGGATAACCATGGGTCTCCCCCGCGAGGCACCTTGTTTTTGATAACCGAGTCAAAAGCTCGACTCGAATCCCCATAAATGTGATCATTTAGGGATAATCATGGTGTGGTCAATTTTTGGTGGGTCTTACATGATAAACAAGGCCCAAAAGCACATGGAGTACTTTAAAAACCTGATAAATGTATACCGGGGTCAAAGATAGCGTCCTCGTTTTCGGATGAAAGACGAAACAACGCTACTTCAACACAAACCCCAATGGGGTAGAATAAAATAGGAGAGAAGAAATAAAAGGGTGGGGCAATGGGTAAGTCAAAACATTGAGCTACTCGAGGTAGACTCGCACCAATCAAATGAAAAGATTTTCCATTTATTGCATCGGTGGAAGACCGAGATTTCCCTATATAAGCAATTCCAGGATCAAATATCTCGTCCTCGGTGGAGAAAGGGAAGGGAATATAAGGGGATTCCCCCACACTAAGTCCACACAAAGCATCGTCAAAAGGAGAAGACGAGCTTGTAGTACTCAATAAACGCGGTGATGACGGAGTTAGAATTGTAGAAAAATCTTTTAAATCCAATTCAAAATATTTTCCTTTTTCATCTTTTAAACTCTCCTTATGAAAACCCTTTTTGATTATGTCGAAAATATTCGGTGTTTCTAAGTCGATTTTAGTCACACTAAAAATTCTCACATTTTGAAACCGTTTTGGTTTTGGTGGTGGCAAGTTCTCAAAACGTTTATCGACGAAGAAAACCTCCCCATCGGGGTCTACATATTCATCATCCGAAAGATCTTCCGTAGAAACCGGCAACTTATCAATACTTTTCAAGAAAGAATGTTCTAGGTGAGGTGAAGGATTTTTCGATTCAAGTATTGACGGTTTCATCTTTGTAGGCTTTACACTCATAACCTCCACCGGCGGAGGAAATGGTAAATTGTTTTTGGCGACATTTCCTAAAACTCTTGGTGAAAATTCTTTGCAAACGACATTGGTTGAATCACCATGGTTTAAAGTTGCAATAGAATAGACATGAGAAAGATTGGAGTTTTGTGTTGCATTGATGACAAGTTCTTTCCTCATTGAAACGAAGGGTGATTTTTCGAGCATGAACATCGATAAGTGCTCTTGATGTATCCAAAAATGAACGACCCAAAATGAGAGGAACTTTTCGATCGATAGGAATGTCTACAACGATAAAGTCAACGGGATAGTAAAACTTTCCGACTTTAACGAAAACGTCCTCGGCTACTCCACATGCTAAAATCGTAGAATGATCGGCCATCTCGATAGACATGTTCGAAGGAGTGAGAGCCGGAAGTGAAAGCGATTTGAAAATCTCAAGAGGCATTAAATTAATACTAGCACCAAGATCGGCCAAGGCGTAGCATTCCTCCATATCTTGAATTGCACACGGAATCAAAAATTTACCGGGATCACCGACTTTTTGTGGTATGCGGCTAAGAAAAACCGATGAACAACTAGACGATTGTTGTAACTTCTCTTTGTTGTTTAGCATACTTTTGAAGTTTGCGGCGAATCGAGGCATCATGATAAGAGCGTCGGCAAAACTTATGTTAAAATGCATATCACGAAACATTTTCATAAATAGCTCAAATTGATAATTGTTCCGTTCTTGTGCTTTCTCTTTGTTTCGTCTCGAAGGGTAGGGTAAAGGTGGTGTGGGTTGGTCATTAGGCAACAGCCTTGGAAACTCGGGTTCCACAATTGGTACTGGTTCAACCATAGGTGTGGCATGAGCGGTACTTCGTGGGATTGTAATGTGCTCCTTTTCGACCATCACCTCGGGTTCTTTCTCGATTTCCTTCTCCTTAGAAGTACTTGGACGAGAGATTGGTTCCTTGAAAGTTTTACCACTTCGTGTAGTAATAACCTTCAATTCTTCTTTCGGGTTTACGATGGTATCACTAGGAATACCACCCGAAGAAGAGGGCTTACACATGATAGCTTCAAACATTTTAGCCATACGGTCTTCAAACTTAGATTGCCTAGCATCCGCTTTTAACAACTCTTGCTTAATCTCATGTTGACCTTGCTCCATTTTTTGTTGATTTTGTTGGAGACGTGTGACATTTCCTTCCATTTTATTAGCATGAGTTTTAAGTTCATTAGCAAGTTCGTTTTTAAGCTCGTTTTTCAACTCGGACCTTAAGCTAACCATTTCACGTTGCATATTGTCAAACTTAGCATCATTAGCCTTAGCATAATTCAAAAATTCTTCTTGAAGATTTTTTGTGTGATCGTTTTGAAAACCTTGGGCATTGTTTTGAAAATCACGGTTTTGGTTTTGATTAGAAATTTGCCCATTACCACTTTGATAATTACCTTTGTTATAATTCCTTTGATTTCCTTAGTAATTTCCACCTTGGTTGTTGTTGCGATAATTATTAGCATTTTGATTGGGTGGAGCTTGTTTTTGGCGGGAACCTTGACCGATTTGGTTGTAAGTTCCCGTGGCTACAAAAGCATTCAAAGTGTTACCATCCACGGTAATGCACTCGGAAAGATCATGAGCTCCACCACACGACAAACAACTCTTAGAAACCGCTTTAACCGAAGCGGAATTCGAAGCTTCTTGAGCTTTCCAATGGAACATAAGAGTAGAAAACCTATCGAAAAACTGATTTTCTTCATTAGCTTCATCTTGCAAGGCATTAATGGAATGAGACGATGATGAGCCCATTTTGGCAACACTCGGTGTGTGACGAGGGCTATAAACCTTAGACCTATTCTCGATAATGACCAAAGCTTCTTCAACCGTTTTACACAAAAAATTACCACTCGCGGCGGCATTTAGATAATCTATTTCATGATCGTTAAGTCCATTGTAAAACGTGTCTATTTGGTGCAAATCGGAAAAACCGTGATGAGGACATTCATGTAACATCTCCTTAAACCTATTCCAAGCCGTAGAAAAACTTTCATTTGATTCTTGTGAAAATTTAGAAATCTCATTTTTCAAATGCGTAGTCTTAGAGGGCGGAAAAAATTGGTTCACAAACTTTGAAACGAGATCCTTCCACGTCAATATAGAATTGGGTGGCTCTTTCTCTAACCAAATTTTAGCGGGCCCCGCTAAGGAATACGGAAAAAGCATCAACTTAATCGAGTCATTCGAGACATCCTTAAATTTGCACGTGGCGGTAAGACGATTAAATTGGCGGATATGGTTGTGGGGATTGTCCTTCTCATCACCACGGAATTTGTTGTTTTGGATCACCGACAACAAACCCGTTTTCACCTCAAAATTCTCCGCAAGGATAGCGGGAATCACAATAGCTTCTCCATAACCCTCGGTGGGTGCTTGAAGTAACTCCATCATAGTTCGATTCGCCATGGTAGGTGCTTCTCGTACAATGGGTTCGTCAATAGGAGACTCCTCACTAGAATGAGTTGGAGTGGGAGTTTTGTTCTTTCGTCTACGTGCACGTTTTGCTTGATTTCGAGTGAGCATAAACGTCACGTACAACGTGGAGACGAGCAAAGAAGATTCTTTTTTGTATTTTGTGTTTTTTCAATTTTTTTTGTGGTTTTTGATTGTATTAACTTTTTTTCGAAATTGGTGAATGTATTAAGTAGACAAAAAGTACACAAATCTCCTCCTTAATCAAATCTCTTGATTAAAGAAGCCTCAAGGAATGAAAACGATCACGTGGAGTGAACACCTTCGATGACTTTAGAACGATGGTGGAACACCAAATCGTTCAAGAGGGTTTAATCAAATGAAACCAAGAAAATATATATAATATGTAATAATACTTTGGGCGGCAAAACCCTCGATTCACTCTCAAAATCAAATACGCACAAGCAAGCGGAGGAAACGAGGCGGCGGGAAGCACTTAAGAGCCTTTTTCCTTTAGGTTGTGAAATACAACCGCCTTATACCCACCTTATAGTTTGTATTATCAAAATTAAGTTTCACGAAAGTATTTATCTATTTTTGCCTTTTTCTTTGGTTTGAGATTCCAATACAATGATCGAGTGATGAAATCCCGAATCAAGGTTGTGATTTCTCACGTATTTGGAGTACTTGTATATTTATTGTTCTACGTATACTATATAGTAATAATATTCACACAAAAACCAAAAAACGATAATACGTATTAGTAGAGTGCTACTAATACAAATACTATTTATGGCTAATACAAAAAAACAACAATGGTTCAATCAAAACACAACACGCCTCCCCGGCAGCGGCGCCAAAAATAATAGTTGTAAAATCACACTTGTTTAGGAAAACAAGGCAATAATATAGGGTAAGCACGACGATTTAGGAAAACCGTGTGTAAATGACCCAAATGGGGATCGTTCTCTCGAGGAGGCACGTGTGTTGTGTAATGAATTGATTTGATTGATGATTTTATTAAGAAGAAAAGAGAAGAGAAAATTACGAAGACGAAAAAATAAAAATTAACAAAAACTACTACTAGAAAGTTAAGACGTAGAAACGTAAAAAACACAAAAATTAAAATTTTAACCTAAAAATTCCTAAAAATTACTAAAAATCCACAATAAAATTCTAAGAGTTTACAAAAAATCCAAACTTGCTAAAACTTTTTAATTAATTAAATAATGACTTTTTGATGCTAATTAAAGCCCTAAAAATCACAATTAATTATTAAAAAGCCCCAAACAAGATTTTCAAGTTTGTAAACCTCAAAAATGACCTAATTAAGCTAAAAACTATTTTGAAAAATTTTAAAACCAATTTAAACTATTTTTAAACTCCTAAAAACTATTAAAATCTATTAAATCCTAAATTAATTCTAAAAATTAAATGAAAAGCCTAAAAAAGATTTGGAAAGTGACAAAGTTCCTAATTATATGTCCTTAACCCAGGAAAAATAAAAAAACTAGAAAAAAATAAAACTTCAATTTTTATTAATAAAATAATATTAAAATATTCCAAAAAATAAAAAGTTTAAAAATAAATTCTAAAAAATTACCAAAAATCCTAAATAATGTAACTAGAACAAAAATGCAATTAAAATTTTCTGAAACCTATTTATTAATTTTATATTAATTTTTAAAGTTGTCTAAAAACCCTAAAATCAAATAAAATCAAAAATAAGACTTTTTGAAAACTTTTTTATATGTAAACCTCAAATAACTTAATTAAAACCTAAAAACTATTTTTCTAAAAATTAAAACTTATTTTAACTATTTTTAATTCACTTTCTAAAATTAAATCTAAAAATAATCCTAATAAATAATTAAATAAAGGGAAAAATCTACTTTTTAAACAGAAAAGTCTGAAAACTTAATAAAGTCCTAGGAAAATTGTAAACTAGCAAATAAGCTTATACAATAAGCTTAAAAAGCCCAATTAAGCTACGGCTTATTTAAATAAGCACAAAACCAAAACTTCTTAAGTAATTAATGAAATGAGTCCATAACATAAAAACCCATCTAGATCACTGGTTAACACGTTACTCCTCCATAAGAGAGGTCGCGTGTTCGAGCCCAGGCAACGTGAGGTTTTGCAATTTTTTTTTTCTTTTTTTTTTTTACTTTTAAAACACAAACCCAGTAACTTTTTAACTACAAAATCACAAACACAATTCCAATATTGCCAAGATTAAAGCAAAAGAGAATAAAAAACGTGCTCAGTTGAGCCTTTCAAGAACACTAGTACAATGTGTTATCTTCACAAGTGAAAAGAGATACCAAGAGGGCTTGGTTTGGATGCTTTGTTGTTGTTTGTTGATGGACAAAGGCACCCCTATACTCTTTGGAGTATAGGGAGTCAAGAGCAAGCAGAAAACAAGCAAGCACTTAGCACAAAACACACAAGAAGACCAAATGAAGGTTGCTGTGATGCTAGTACTAGGTCTGGTGGTAATTTGTGTCCAATTTGATGCACAGAAATGAGATTTAAAGGTTCCAATCTTGCACACAACTCATTTTCATGGCATACAACTGATACATACCCCTAAAACAACCTATATCTAGCAGCTTAACAATCTATGATGCACAAACTTCAAGAAAAACAAGCAGATTTGGGGCTTACTGTTTTTATGCTTCTTTTTCAAATTTAGGCATGCAATGTGTTCCAAAACTTGTCCAAACTGATAAACAAACTAACAACAACCCTATGCTATCCTATAGAGTGATTCTAAACAAACCTTAACCAAGATTTAAACCTTTTAATCCATACAAACTCTTATCCCAAACACTCCTTTAAACTTGAAAACCAAATTTTTTCAAATAGAATCCAATTAAAACACACTCAAACTGATTTCATTCACTTCAATCATGCATACATACCAAATAAAGCAACATTAAACAGCTTAAACAAACAAAGAGCACCTTTCACAAAAAATCATGCATATCATATATTTTTCAGAAAACTAAAAATGGAAAATGGATTTTACCTTGAGGGACTTACATCCAAGTCCCTCAGTGGTTGATAAACCACCTCCAAACAAACTCGGGTTTGTGCAGACCTTGGATTAATCAAGCTCAACAACCCTGCTAAGAAAAATATGAAAAAACAATGCAATATACACTTAACTGTTTTCTTTCTTCCTTAAAAACCTTTTTCAAATCTTTCTCAAAAAACTTCCCAAGTATTTTCTTTCAAAATACTCCTTAAACAAACAACTTTCAATCCAGAAAATCAAACCTCAATACAAAATTTTACCACAAGTTACCAATTTCAGAAACTTTTCTGAAAAATTTTCAAAACATGAAATGTTTTGAACAAATATGAATGGAACTCAGATTTTACTCAACAAATAAATACCAACTTTTAAAAAACAGTAAAAGGAATTACATTTAAATCAAAATACCAACTTTAATTTCTTTAAAAAGGAATTACAATTTTTTGGAGTAAAATCTGGAACAAGAGATAAGGGTCACAAGTCGACTCCTTATATACTAACTAAGAGAACTATCTAGAACTACTAAACAATGTAAAACCCTAGCAGCTGATTTCCCTATAATGCCCTTGGTTGAAGTCTTCAAAACCAGTCAACATTGCTCCATGTGATATGAGAGTGATGGCTAGCTGGTCTTGGATGATCTTGGACGTTAAATGAGTCTTGGGGACAAAGGAGTTGATCTGAGTCGCTAAACTTGTCTCCTCTTGGGTTTTGGGGAAAAAGACGTTGCAGGGGGGGGGGGGGTCCCACAAGACACATGGGTGTGTCTTGTGGCGTTTTGTGATATGGGTTTTGGTGAGGTGGAGGGTAATCAAAGTTCTGGAGGGAATTGGGTAAAAGCCCTTTGTATTTTGGGTGATTAGGTCTGGGTGGATTAGGGTTTATAGGGATGAATTAGGGGTGATTAGCAGGGTTTGATTTGGTTTGGGATTTAAAAAGGTGTTTCCCACGTTTTTATAACTGATTAGTTATAATCAGTTTTTTTAAAATTAAGTGGAGTGTGACGTGGTGGGGATGAGGCTTGTGATTGGTGGATGGTGAGTGGGGGGTGACGTGGAGGATACTGGTTGGGTGGGAGGGTTTGACTGTTTGGCAGACTTGGCCCCCAATGTTTTCACTTTCTTCCACTTTGTAATAAAAGGCCATCAACGCCTTATTTCCCTTTGTCAACTTTTGCAAACATGTCAAAAGTGGCACAAAAACTTCCAAAACTTTATCCAAGGGTTTTAAATGCATATTCTTCATTTTCCAAGGGCTTCTTGTTTAGTCTTCAAACTTTAAGGACCATACTTGTACAATTAACATTTGGAGGGTCATTTGTGACAAGTTCTTTAAAGATGAGGGACTAAAGTTGCCAATCTTCAATTCTTCAAGGGTCATTTTGCAAAATTCCAAACTTGGGCCCGGTTCATTGTGCGGCTTCGTTTCCCGTGTTCGTTTTTGAATGATTCTTGTGATCTTTTGCCATTTCCTCAATATCCGTACCTAAAAATACACAAGTAACAAACACGAGCATATATTTGGTATATTTGATGATATTTTATCCATTTTAAGCCCGATTTGGACGATGAGACCATGTATAAAAGCAGTCTCATCAGTGCACTTTGTTTAAATCTTGCTAAGGAAAGGACAACTAAAGAGATTCCTATTTTAATATTGAGAAAATATAAAATAGTGAATCGAAAAGAGTTTAGGATAGAACCAGGATAATGGAACACGGAATCACGGGTCGTCAAGAATCATCAAGAGTGGATCATTGAAGCTCGAATCCCTGATTAAGAAAAGGAGGGGAGAGGAAATAGCAAACCAACAGGTCTCCCTTACACTTAGGATAAAGAAAGCTAAAAAATAGATACATGGGTTGCCTCCCAAGAAGCGCTTGGTTTTTGATTATCGAGTCGTGAGCCTGATTCGACCTTGATTACCATAGGAAGAAGCATGAAACATATCCACCAGGATCAAAGACATAGTTTTCGTCCATCAAATAGCACAAGCTTAAGGCGAACAAGGAAAGCCAAAGAAGAATAGGCAAGGTTCCCTTAAGCAGCGATGGAGTACGGTGGGAGAAAGTATGGTGAGGTGCAAGCATGTCTTCAATAGTTCCAAAGATTTTTCCTTTTATTTCATCAGGTGGATACTGAGATGGCTCAAAGATTTCAATACCGGGTTCGAACACCTTTTCCTTTAAGGGAAACTAGCACTCAGGCTTAGCAGAATGGGAAGAAGATCCGCGAAGAAGCACAACCTCGTCCTCAGAAGGGGGACAAATAGGTGTTAAATCATATGTGCTGCGGATATTGGTGTCGACCGGTTTCTTCTCCTTTGAAAGAATGTGCTTCAAATCCAAAGTAGGATCAAGACGATAATCTTCAAAATCATAAGGAGGGGCATCACTCTCATGAGGGAAGTAAGTGTTGAGAAATGCAGAGAAGTCTTCCTCAAATGAGTAATCGTGCAAAGTAGGATCGAGTGATGGCGGAGGATCTTCATCATGTGAAGAATCGCTCGAAAGAGTATCAGCCTCATCAAAATCATCATATGTGGGCAGCTCGGGATACTCGGAAGTAAGGTCATCATAATCATCCGAATCTGAGCTAGACTCATCATCATAAGCATCAAAGATCGGTGGAGAATCATAAATGGGAGAAGGTTCTAAAGTGGAGCAAGAATCATCCACATCATCATGAAAGAGTGGATTATCGATGCAAGAATCAAATAGAGGATTGTTGTAGACAACAAAGTCATCAAGCACATTAATCATATTCACTGATTCTCGGCCTCCAAAGGTTGTACTAGTAAGCTTCCCCATTTTGAAAACTTGTGCATCATCCCCGACTCTTAAGATTAACTCACCTTCGGCCACATCCATTAAAGCTCGTCCGGTTCTCAAGAATGGCCGACCAAGTATTAAAGGAATACGAGGGTCCATTTCATAATCAACAACCACAAAGTCGACCGGGAAAGTAAATGTGCCAACTTTGATGAACACATCTTCGGCTATACCAACGGGGTAAACGAGAGTGCGATTTACAAGTTCAAGAGTCATCTTTGTTGGAGTGAGGTAGGGTAATGATAGTGTTTTCCAAACACTCAAAGGCATAAGATTAATACTAGCCCCGAGATCAGCAAGGGCAGTAAATTCTTCAGTTTTGTTGAAAACGCAAGGCAACACAAAACGACCGGGATCTCCAAGCTTTTCCGGAAGTTCTTTAAGAATAACTGCAGAGCAGTTTTCATTTAAGCGTGTGTTGGCGAGTTCAATCAGCTTCTCCTTCTTGTTAAGCAATTCCTTAAATGCTTTAACAAATTTGGGCATGTGGACAAGTGCTTCAAGAAAGCTAATGTTGAAGTTTATTTGAGAAATCATCTTCACATAGCGTGTCACTTCGGAGTCATCCTTGGTTAGAAGTTTGGTCTTGCCTAAACGAGAAGGATAAGGGATATTGGGTTTGGGTGGTGAAGGTGAAGGTGTAGCAGGTAGAGGTTGAGATGTTGAAGGGTCCTTCCTAGGTACATTGTCATGACGAGGCGGAGACGGTAATGGTGCACAAATACTAGGTGTAGGAGGATTAGGGATAAATGGTGGTGGAGGAGGTGTAGATGATGGGGGCGGGATTGGTGGATCGACAATGGTAATTCCACTACGAGTAGTAATAGCGCTCACATTTGCTCGTGGATTGGTGACGGCGTTTGAAGGTAGAGAACTCGAAGAAGAAGGTTGAGCTGCGGGCAAGAAACTAGCAAGCATATTCTTCAAATCAGTCGTTTGATTGCTGAAGGAGGATTGGATATTATCTCGAAGCTCGGATCTTATCTCATTTCCTTGCTTGGTGATATCTCCTTTCAGATTGATAATTTGGCTTTGCAGATTCTTGATTTGCTCACCTTGGGTTCTCATTATGGCTTCAACATCAGGGTTAATGGGTGTGGCTGGTTGAGCGGGTGGGTGATAAGGATTAGAAGCACGAGGTGGGATTTGGTTGCTTCTATTGTAGTTGTTGGTGGGGTTTTGGTTTTGAGGAGAAAAACCGGGTGAAAGGTAATTGTTGGACCGGTAGCTCAGCAAATTTCTATCCCCTTGTTGTCGAGCTTAATAATTTTCCGGTGAATAATTACCATAAGCTGCATACACATTTTCCGGATTTCCTTGAGTCGAAGGACAATCGGTGTATGAGTGAGGACCGCCGCATGTTTCACAAGGATTAGCAACCGCTTTAACTTGTTGTTGTTGTTGGTTTGAAGCGAGAAGCGTGATACTTTTGCTCATTTCAGTCATAATGCGGGTGAGTTCGGTCATATCGGGGTTTGCTGAGGTAGAAGAAACATTGACTCTCGGTTTGTTCCTTGAAGAAGCGGAGGAATCCCAGTAATTGTGGTGAGTAGTCATGTTCTCAATAAGCTCTCTACACTCCTCGGGTCTCCTTTTCATGAATGTGCCACTGGCGGCTGCATTAATCGTATCACGATCTCAAAAAGTCAAACCGTTGTAGAAAGTATCTATTAAGGTCACAGGGAGCATGTTGTGGTTTGGACAACGATCAATCAAGACATTATATCTTTCCCAAGCATCAAAAAAAGATTCATCGGGTTCTTGCATGAAACCGCTGATTTGATTTTGAAGGCTCGTGACCATGGATGGTGGAGAGTAGCGCGACAAAAAGCGTTGAGTCATGTCATCCCAAGTATGAATGGAATTCTTCGGGAGACGATCAAACCATTTCTCGGCATGATGTGATAAAGTATGTGGAAAGAGTTGTAGGCGAAGAACATCCATTATGGCACCAGGAAACTTCATGCTTTGGGTGATTGTAATGAACTTGTTGAGGTGTTTGTTGGCATCATCATCAGGCAATCCACGGAATGGTTAGTTTGCACTTGCTGAATCATGTGGTGCTTCAACGAAAACTCTGGAGCGTTGATTTGCATCGGCGCAATCGGTCCTCCTCGTCCAAACATGGTAGGTTGACAAAGCTCCTCCATTGTCCGATGATCGGGTTGTGGAAGAACATTGTTGTTATTGTTGAGGTGCGGTGGATTATTGTTGTTAACACCTGACATACTTAAATCTTCTTGAGTCTCGGGCTCTTGATAATTAGAAGATCTAGTACGCATGCACCTACAAAGACAAAAGAAAAAGAAACCAAACACAAAGACAATATATATACACAATAAAGATAAAATCTTTTTGGATTTTTGAAATTTTTAATTTTTATAGTTTTTTATCAATTTTTAATTTTTATGGTTTTTTGAATTTTTTTATGCAAGAAAAAAATAACGCTCACAAGTGAACGGATCCCAAAAAGCAACGCGTCTTTCACAGAAAACCGTTAATCTTTACGAAAAGAGCCGGCAGCGGCGCCATTTGATACAAGGCTTTTTGCCTAGTAAGAAAATTATCGTTCTCGTGGTGTTGGTCTAATCGAATTGATCTAGGTTCTATGTGTGACTCAATCGTTCTTTGGTGAAACAAAAGAGTTGTCGTTGTAGTATAATTAAAAAGTGCAAATCGTAAATGTAAATGACTTAAAATAAAATGGCGTTAAAATTAAATCTAATGGGGCAAGTTTGAAAACTTTGAAAAGTAAAATAATTAAATGATTTAAAATTAAAGCGTGGCGAGTAATTAAAAGCGTGACGGAAATTAAACTTGACAAGTATTAAAATCCAAAACCCATAACCATCGGAATCCACTATCGGAATGCTGTCACCATACCATCGGAATAAAAAGTGCAACCTATCGGAATGTAACCTATCGGAATATGGTCTAGATCGGAATGATGTTCAGATCGCAATGTGTCAGATCGCAATACCCAGATCGGAAAGATGCTAAGAAAAATTGGGCAGCACTTCGACTAAGTAAACCTCAAGAGCCGTCGGAATGTGCGATCGCAATGTGCGATCGCAACCCCAGCTCGGAATGAGGGTGATGTTACTTCTATCGCAATCCCGGATCGGAATGCAACCCTTTGTCCAAACCTGTCACGATCGGAATGTGGAGAATGCACCCTTCGCAATGTGTAGGAACCCTAACTTTCCGATGGAATGCAAATTCGTAATAAGCTCAAATCCAAATAAGCTAATTCTAATAAGCAGTAACAAAGAACTTGAATGAAATGGAAACGAAACGAGACGATAAGCTAAGAAGTTAAAATCTTTCAAAATTTAAAAGACGAAACTTAATGAAATTAAAGCTTAAAAAGTAAAACTTTTAAGAAAACTTTGAAATCAATTAAGCTAAATACCAAATAAGCACATAAGATTGTCAAGCTTATGGCTATTTCGTATGAAAACTTAAAAGGAAAAAGAAAAGACAAAACTTTTAATCAAATAAGCAAATTGATTAAGCAAAAACTTGCTTAATCCGAAATTGGAACCGAATCAAAAAGAAGAAGAGTAGATTGAGATTGATAAAAGTAAACTTGATCAAATGAAAAGTAAAGATTAAAGAACATGAATTTAAAGAACACGAATTAAAAACTTACTTGGAATTAAAAGGGTAATTAAGGTGCAAGACAAGTATTTAAAATGACATGAAAAGTAAAGTGCAAGAAAAATAAAATGGAAGAGCTAATTGTCACACTTAGCCAACAAAAACTAATTAAATGAATATGAAGGCTATATATAGGAGATTAGGAAGGTGTTTAGAGGAAGCTTCCTCCCCTCCTTCCTTTCTTCTTAATTGCATGATCAAGTCCTTAAGCTTCTTTAATCTTCTTAAATCTTCTTAATACTTGGACTTTGTTTTGGGATTTATTCGAACTCGTCTTTTAATTCTTCAATAAATAAGACTCGAGTTCTTCGGCTTTAAGTAAACTTCCGTCTTTTGACTTTTTCTTCGATAAATCTTCAGAATTGGTCTTGGACTTCCGTTCTTTTTCGCACTCTTGACTTCTTGACTTCATCTTTCATCTTTTTCTTCAATAAAAGCCCGTTAATGCCGTGTTTTCTCCACTTTTCACAATTTTGTCCTAAATTACAACAAAAACATAAACCACACATAATTCCGACATAAAAGACATAAAATACACGTTTTGGCTCGGTTATTATTGTAATTAAGTGGTAAAAAGGATGGGTGTTTTCACACCTATCATGCAACAAAGTGGGATTCAGTGTTTTAACTGTCGAGGTTATGTGCATTTGGCTAGGGAATGCAGGCAGCCAAAGAGGGTTAAAGATTATGGTTATCATAAGGAAAAGATGATGTTGTGCTAGAAAATGGAAGCTGGGATCAAGTTATCAGCTGAGGAAGGAGAAATGCTTGACGACACATATGATGAACTCTCCGACCAAGAACTCGAGACACATTATTCATACATGGCAAAGATTCATGAGGTCCTTAACGTCACTAAAGATAACAATGGTCCTATCTTTGATACCGATCCAATTGATAAGGTACAACATGATGATGAATATAATGTGTTTGGTGATACACATGAGCATAGTGATCTACCAACAACAATTACTGACACATGTATGATAGAAGCGGTTGATAGCAATACCACACCCGATTCATCAGACAGGTGCAATAATGAGTTTGAGGATGATCAACATGCAAATGAGTATGATGACGAGGAACGTGTCGCGCTTGCTAATCTAATTACTAGTTTACAAAAAGATTTCAATGAAAATAGAAAGAGTCAAAAGCAATTAAAGAAGGTAAACGCAACGCTCACTCAAAACTTTGAAGAAAGAAAAGCCGCTCTTATAAAATCTAGTGAGACAATTGATAGTTATAGGGCTGAGCTTCTTCAAAAGACCAAAGAGGTTGAAGGGTACAAAAGTCGTGTTATTAACGTTAAAAAGGACGATTTTGAAAATAAATACAACGAAGCTATTGGTTTGTTAACTAAAGAAAAACGTCAATATAATGTTTTATTAAGTGATGAACATCAAAAAACGTACCTTGCCACAACAAAAGTTAATGAACTTGAACAGAGGCTTTCTATGAATACCACCGACTCTGTTAAAATTCTTGACGAAAAGAAACAAGAGGTTGAAAAATTAAAACAAGATTTCAAAAATAGACAAGGCAAAGATACTGAAAAAGTAAAGGATCTCAAAGAACAAGTCGAGTTTTTGAAAAAAGTTGTTTATAAAACGCATGACTCTATTCAAACCCTTAGAATGATAGCACCTTGGTCGTTTTTCAAGGGTCAACCTAGTTTTGCTAGTCCCAAGTACCTCGAACAAGCTCAAGCTGCAAACCCTCACATATATCTTGATGAGTCCGAATGGATCGATCATGATTGCCCATCAATTAGGCTCGATAGTGAAGAGACGTCCCTTTGGGATGAGGAGAGTAGATCACCGGTCAATAAAGGTTTTGTGACACCATATAATTATGCTTATGAAAACAGTCTTTATGGTCTTTTCACTCCACAAAAACCGAAGTCTCGTGAGGAATTATTTCTTGAATGCAAACAACGAAGAATTCAATGGAAGAAAAAATTTTCCACTAAGAAATCAAATGTTTTTAAATATATTAACTATTTGCCTCTTGATGCTTCTAAAAGAAAAAGAAGAAAAACACTTAGTATTCTTAAACACCACATTGATAATGTTCAATCAAATGTTGAAAGCGATTGGGAAAAATGTGAAAAGGATGTGGAAAACAGAGATTCCTCAAGACATAACTGTGCTTGTGAAAGAACTTATAATACCAAATAGGAAGATAGTCAAAGAAAATGTTCTTGAGTTTGAAAAATTAATTCGGTCTGAAATGTTCGATGATTTGAAATATATTGAGTCTCTTGAAAAAGAAATAGATGAGCTTCAAATTGACAAATCAGATTTTTCAAACGAATATGATCTACTCTTAGAAGAATGTCTCTCCAAATAAATCTTGTGTGTTACTCTTCAATCTTGTGCTGATATCGATGAATATTCTGATGTTGCCTGCAAATATCTTGATACGATCAAAGAGTGGGAACGGCTTGAAACTGAGCTTTCAAAACGTAAAGAAAATGTTGATAAAAAGGCTTTTGAGTTACTTCAACACAAAACAGATTTCCTTAAAAAACATTGTCATTCTCTTGAACTTGCTTTGCAAAAAGACATCGGAAGTTTTCCACATGATAATAAATTGCAAGAAAACCTTTCCCAAATGTGTCGAGAAATAAATGAAAAGAGTTTGGAAATTAAAGAGCTGAAAGCTCAGTTACAAGACAGGGAAATAGCGATAGCAGAGTTGAAGAAACTCGTTGCTAAGATGGGTGGGAAAATTGTGGAACCTAGTGTTAAGAAACCCGTTGTAAGACAACCCAATTCGCACAAAGTGACTAAACCCTCTGTCTTGGGGAAACCATCTGTTTTCTCCAATTCTGCATTTGAAAAACCTGGGTTTCCCTCAAGACGGATGGGAAGGATAGGTTACCACATAATACTCCCAAAACACATATTCGATCACAAAGCATTAAGAACACAAATTTGATTAAACCAGGGATATATAGATTGGCCACTAAACCAACACACAACAAAGAAAGTCAATCACCTTAGAATTCTAGAAACACTAATAGACGTGTGTCTTTTACTACAGGAGTAGTCCCCACTGCTAGTGTTAGCCGGCCTCCGCTTAAGAGCACTTGAATGAATGAAAAGGTTTGGCAAAACAAAAGTCAAGGGAAGATGAAGGAAGTAGAAGACCACCCTAGGAATTTCAATGTTTCTAAGAATAAAACGTCTGTAACCACATGTAATGACGATTTGAATGATTCGACTTTGAATGCTTTGAATGTTAAGTTTGTTTGTGTGAAATGTTGAAAATGTGCCAATGCTAATCATGCTATGTGTGTTTCGAATAATGTCAAAGGCGTAGATACTAGAACTAAGAAGCAAATTGTGATGCTAATTAGTGCTAGTAAACCCAAATGCAATGTGAACCATTCTGGTGCAACCCCCCCCCCCCCCCCTAAGACAAGTATTGCATCAGACTCCACCATTAAGAACCCTAGAAACATAATTAGGGAATTATTGAGTCTGCTAGCAAGTCTTGGAAATGATGGTTTGCTAATGAATGTCCTCCAGGATATAAATAGACGCCTAAGGTTAGGACATAAAATGTGACAACGGGCGTTAGTGTGCCTTTAAGTGAAACTAATGATTCGAATATCACAACTTACAGGGAATCCAATTTAGCAAATGCTCCATCGTGTTCTAATTCTTCTGCAGGTGATGAATATAATTCTCTTCATATTGGATTGCGGATGCACGAAGCACATGACGGGGAATCTCAAGCTTCTAATTAACTTCGTGGAGAAGTTCCTGGGTACGGTCCGATTCGAAAATGATCAATTTTCACCGATCCTAGGATATGGAGATTTGGTTCAAGGGAATATAACAATCAAAAGGGTTTACTACGTCGAAGGGCTCAATCACAATCTTTTCTCGGTTGGTCAATACCGTGATGCGGATTTGGAGGTTGCTTTTAGAAAGAAGACATGTTTTGTTCGTGATTATGATGGGAATGAATTACTTACCGGTTCACGGGGTACTGATCTCTACACTATTTCACTACAAGACTCCACTTCTTCAACTCCAATCTGCTTCCTGGCTAAAGCTTCAACGACTCAAGCTAGGTTATGGCATCAACGATTATCGCATCTTAACTTTGATACCATCAACTTTCTTTCCCAGAAAGATATCGTGCGAGGCCTTCCAAACATTAAACTCATCAAAGATCATCTTTGTTCTTCTTGTGACCTTTGTAAAGCTGAACGGAGTAGTTTCAAGACAAAGAGTACACCAAGCTCTAAAGCACGGTTAGATCTTCTTCATATAGATTTGTGTGGCCCCATGCATGTTCAAAGCATCAATGGGAAGAAATATGTAATAGTAATTTTCGATGACTACTCAAGGTACACGTGGACTCACTTCTTGATGTACAAGGATGAAACACCTGACGTACTCATCAACTTCCTTAAACTGATACAACGTCGTCTTCAAGCTCAAATAAAAGTGATATGTACGGACAGAGGTACATAATTCTTGAATTCAACTCTGAGGAATTATTTTTAAGCTAAAGGGATTGAACACGATACATCTATTGCTAGAACACCTAAACAAAACGGCGTGGTTGAAAGACGAAACTGTACTTTAGTTAAGGCTGCTCGAACATTATTATCTGCTTCAAAACTACCATTATTCGTTTGGGCCGAAGTCGTGTCAACTGCATGCTACACACAAAACCGATCCTTAATTATCCCTAGACACGAAAAGACACCATATCACATAATTCATGATCACAAACCTTCACTCAAACACCTTCATGTTTTTGGATGTACGTGTTACATAATTCGAGATGTTGAAAATCTGGACAAGATGAAAGAGAAAGGTGATGCATGCATTCTAGTGGGATATGCAACTCAGTCTAAGGGGTATAGAGTGTACAACAAGAAAACAAAATTGATAGTCGAGACTATTCATATCAGATTTGACGAATTACAAGAAATGGAACTTGAACAAAGAAGTTTAAGTCCGGATCCACAACGATAAAAGACTCTTGTGCACAACCGCATGGAACTCGGAACTCAAGACCACAACAATGAACCATCAAGTTCAAAGCTGGTTCCTAAACATGTTCCTAGAGCAGATATAACAGTGGACACGACACTTGAAGATTTGGAAATGTTATATGGACCAATGTTTGATGAATATTTCACGGGGGAGAAACATGTTGTATCAAAGTCTTCCGCTGTCACTCATGATAAGAATGATGATACCGATCACGTCAACAAAAAGGATACAACGTCATCTACTTCAACACGGGTTGCTTCAGATTTACCTCCTCGGAATATCACTTCAACAATCGATCCTACAACATCCACAACTACTGTTATTGCTCCAAAGAACACAAATCAAGCAGATGATGCATTATCTGACGATGACGATTTTCACAACAAAGTGGGATTCAGTGTTTTAACTGTCGAGGTTATGTGCATTTGGCTAGGGAATGCAGGCAGCCAAAGAGGGTTAAAGATTATGGTTATCATAAGGAAAAGATGATGTTGTGCTAGAAAATGGAAGCTGGGATCAAGTTATCAGCTGAGGAAGGAGAAATGCTTGACGACACATATGATGAACTCTCCGACCAAGAACTCGAGGCACATTATTCATACATGGCAAAGATTCATGAGGTCCTTAACGTCACTAAAGATAACAATGGTCCTATCTTTGATACCGATCCAATTGATAAGGTACAACATGATGATGAATATAATGTGTTTGGTGATACACATGAGCATAGTGATCTACCAACAACAATTACTGACACATGTATGATAGAAGCGGTTGATAGCAATACCACACCCGATTCATCAGACAGGTGCAATAATGAGTTTGAGGATGATCAACATGCAAATGAGTATGATGACGAGGAACGTGTCGCGCTTGCTAATCTAATTACTAGTTTACAAAAAGATTTCAATGAAAATAGAAAGAGTCAAAAGCAATTAAAGAAGGTAAACGCAGCGCTCACTCAAAACTTTGAAGAAAGAAAAGCCGCTCTTATAAAATCTAGTGAGACAATTGATAGTTATAGGGCTGAGCTTCTTCAAAAGACCAAAGAGGTTGAAGGGTACAAAAGTCGTGTTATTAACGTTAAAAAGGACGATTTTGAAAATAAATACAACGAAGCTATTGGTTTGTTAACTAAAGAAAAACGTCAATATAATGTTTTATTAAGTGATGAACATCAAAAAACGTACCTTGCCACAACAAAAGTTAATGAACTTGAACAGAGGCTTTCTATGAATACCACCGACTCTGTTAAAATTCTTGACGAAAAGAAACAAGAGGTTGAAAAATTAAAACAAGATTTCAAAAATAGACAAGGCAAAGATACTGAAAAAGTAAAGGATCTCAAAGAACAAGTCGAGTTTTTGAAAAAAGTTGTTTATAAAACGCATGACTCTATTCAAACCCTTAGAATGATAGCACCTTGGTCGTTTTTCAAGGGTCAACCTAGTTTTGCTAGTCCCAAGTACCTCGAACAAGCTCAAGCTGCAAACCCTCACATATATCTTGATGAGTCCGAATGGATCGATCATGATTGCCCATCAATTAGGCTCGATAGTGAAGAGACGTCCCTTTGGGATGAGGAGAGTAGATCACCGGTCAATAAAGGTTTTGTGACACCATATAATTATGCTTATGAAAACAGTCTTTATGGTCTTTTCACTCCACAAAAACCGAAGTCTCGTGAGGAATTATTTCTTGAATGCAAACAACGAAGAATTCAATGGAAGAAAAAATTTTCCACTAAGAAATCAAATGTTTTTAAATATATTAACTATTTGCCTCTTGATGCTTCTAAAAGAAAAAGAAGAAAAACACTTAGTATTCTTAAACACCACATTGATAATGTTCAATCAAATGTTGAAAGCGATTGGGAAAAATGTGAAAAGGATGTGGAAAACAGAGATTCCTCAAGACATAACTGTGCTTGTGAAAGAACTTATAATACCAAATAGGAAGATAGTCAAAGAAAATGTTCTTGAGTTTGAAAAATTAATTCGGTCTGAAATGTTCGATGATTTGAAATATATTGAGTCTCTTGAAAAAGAAATAGATGAGCTTCAAATTGACAAATCAGATTTTTCAAACGAATATGATCTACTCTTAGAAGAATGTCTCTCCAAATAAATCTTGTGTGTTACTCTTCAATCTTGTGCTGATATCGATGAATATTCTGATGTTGCCTGCAAATATCTTGATACGATCAAAGAGTGGGAACGGCTTGAAACTGAGCTTTCAAAACGTAAAGAAAATGTTGATAAAAAGGCTTTTGAGTTACTTCAACACAAAACAGATTTCCTTAAAAAACATTGTCATTCTCTTGAACTTGCTTTGCAAAAAGACATCGGAAGTTTTCCACATGATAATAAATTGCAAGAAAACCTTTCCCAAATGTGTCGAGAAATAAATGAAAAGAGTTTGGAAATTAAAGAGCTGAAAGCTCAGTTACAAGACAGGGAAATAGCGATAGCAGAGTTGAAGAAACTCGTTGCTAAGATGGGTGGGAAAATTGTGGAACCTAGTGTTAAGAAACCCGTTGTAAGACAACCCAATTCGCACAAAGTGACTAAACCCTCTGTCTTGGGGAAACCATCTGTTTTCTCCAATTCTGCATTTGAAAAACCTGGGTTTCCCTCAAGACGGATGGGAAGGATAGGTTACCACATAATACTCCCAAAACACATATTCGATCACAAAGCATTAAGAACACAAATTTGATTAAACCAGGGATATATAGATTGGCCACTAAACCAACACACAACAAAGAAAGTCAATCACCTTAGAATTCTAGAAACACTAATAGACGTGTGTCTTTTACTACAGGAGTAGTCCCCACTGCTAGTGTTAGCCGGCCTCCGCTTAAGAGCACTTGAATGAATGAAAAGGTTTGGCAAAACAAAAGTCAAGGGAAGATGAAGGAAGTAGAAGACCACCCTAGGAATTTCAATGTTTCTAAGAATAAAACGTCTGTAACCACATGTAATGACGATTTGAATGATTCGACTTTGAATGCTTTGAATGTTAAGTTTGTTTGTGTGAAATGTTGAAAATGTGCCAATGCTAATCATGCTATGTGTGTTTCGAATAATGTCAAAGGCGTAGATACTAGAACTAAGAAGCAAATTGTGATGCTAATTAGTGCTAGTAAACCCAAATGCAATGTGAACCATTCTGGTGCAACCCCCCCCCCCCTAAGACAAGTATTGCATCAGACTCCACCATTAAGAACCCTAGAAACATAATTAGGGAATTATTGAGTCTGCTAGCAAGTCTTGGAAATGATGGTTTGCTAATGAATGTCCTCCAGGATATAAATAGACGCCTAAGGTTAGGACATAAAATGTGACAACGGGCGTTAGTGTGCCTTTAAGTGAAACTAATGATTCGGATATCACAACTTACAGGGAATCCAATTTAGCAAATGCTCCATCGTGTTCTAATTCTTCTGCAGGTGATGAATATAATTCTCTTCATATTGGATTGCGGATGCACGAAGCACATGACGGGGAATCTCAAGCTTCTAATTAACTTCGTGGAGAAGTTCCTGGGTACGGTCCGATTCGAAAATGATCAATTTTCACCGATCCTAGGATATGGAGATTTGGTTCAAGGGAATATAACAATCAAAAGGGTTTACTACGTCGAAGGGCTCAATCACAATCTTTTCTCGGTTGGTCAATACCGTGATGCGGATTTGGAGGTTGCTTTTAGAAAGAAGACATGTTTTGTTCGTGATTATGATGGGAATGAATTACTTACCGGTTCACGGGGTACTGATCTCTACACTATTTCACTACAAGACTCCACTTCTTCAACTCCAATCTGCTTCCTGGCTAAAGCTTCAACGACTCAAGCTAGGTTATGGCATCAACGATTATCGCATCTTAACTTTGATACCATCAACTTTCTTTCCCAGAAAGATATCGTGCGAGGCCTTCCAAACATTAAACACATCAAAGATCATCTTTGTTCTTCTTGTGACCTTTGTAAAGCTGAACGGAGTAGTTTCAAGACAAAGAGTACACCAAGCTCTAAAGCACGGTTAGATCTTCTTCATATAGATTTGTGTGGCCCCATGCATGTTCAAAGCATCAATGGGAAGAAATATGTAATAGTAATTTTTGATGGCTACTCAAGGTACACGTGGACTCACTTCTTGATGTACAAGGATGAAACACCTGACGTACTCATCAACTTCCTTAAACTGATACAACGTCGTCTTCAAGCTCAAATAAAAGTGATATGTACGGACAGAGGTACATAATTCTTGAATTCAACTCTGAGGAATTATTTTTAAGCTAAAGGGATTGAACACGATACATCTATTGCTAGAACACCTAAACAAAACGGCGTGGTTGAAAGACGAAACTGTACTTTAGTTAAGGCTGCTCGAACATTATTATCTGCTTCAAAACTACCATTATTCGTTTGGGCCGAAGTCGTGTCAACTGCATGCTACACACAAAACCGATCCTTAATTATCCCTAGACACGAAAAGACACCATATCACATAATTCATGATCACAAACCTTCACTCAAACACCTTCATGTTTTTGGATGTACGTGTTACATAATTCGAGATGTTGAAAATCTGGACAAGATGAAAGAGAAAGGTGATGCATGCATTCTAGTGGGATATGCAACTCAGTCTAAGGGGTATAGAGTGTACAACAAGAAAACAAAATTGATAGTCGAGACTATTCATATCAGATTTGACGAATTACAAGAAATGGAACTTGAACAAAGAAGTTTAAGTCCGGATCCACAACGATAAAAGACTCTTGTGCGCAACCGCATGGAACTCGGAACTCAAGACCACAACAATGAACCATCAAGTTCAAAGCTGGTCCCTAAACATGTTCCTAGAGCAGATATAACAGTGGACACGACACTTGAAGATTTGGAAATGTTATATGGACCAATGTTTGATGAATATTTCACGGGGGAGAAACATGTTGTATCAAAGTCTTCCGCTGTCACTCATGATAAGAATGATGATACCGATCACGTCAACAAAAAGGATACAACGTCATCTACTTCAACACGGGTTGCTTCAGATTTACCTCCTCGGAATATCACTTCAACAATCGATCCTACAACATCCACAACTACTGTTATTGCTCCAAAGAACACAAATCAAGCAGATGATGCATTATCTGACGATGACGATTTTCACAACCTATTCGGTACACCGGTACATGAAACGGGAGAGTCTTCCACTCGCCATGTTAATCCGTCTACTATGCATACGTTTTATCAACGACATCCATCAACATATCATTGGACCCGAGATCATCCTTTGGTTAACGTAATTGGAAAACCTTCACAGACTGTTCGTACAAGACAACTGTTAGAAACCGATGGAGATGTTTGTATGTTCGCACTTTCCGTGAGTAAAGATGAACCAAAAACCATCAAAGAAGCGATGGCTGATCATGCTTGGATTGAATCGATGAAGGATAAACTTCAACAATTTAAAAGACTTAAAGTCTGGGAACTTGTTGACAAACCATACGATGTGATTCCATTAAATCTTCGTTGGATGTGGAAAAACAAGATGAATGAAGAAAACACGATCATCAAGAACAAAGCTAGGCTAGTAGATAAAGGGTATGGCCAGAAAGAGGGAATTTATATCGACGAATCATTTGAACCAGTTGCTCGTATGGAAGCGGTCAGGATTTTCCTTGCGTATGATGCACATAAGGGATTCACTGTTTATCAAATGGACGTGAAGACAACATTTCTTAAGGTCCTTTGAAGGAAGAAGTCTATGTCACGCAGACGGAAGGATTCTTCAATCCTCATTATCCTGACAAGGTGTATCGTCTCCACAAAGCACTTTATAGACTCAAGCAAGCTCCAAGGGCGTGGTACGATGAGCTCTCGAAATTTCTGGTATCCAAAGGTTTCTCAAAAGGTTCCATTGATCTAACTCTGTTCACTTATAAATATGGGGATCACATTTTTCTTGTGCAGATTTATGTTGATGACATTATTTTCGGGTCTACAAACCCAAAACTTTCAAAATGGTTTGAAAAAGTAATGCATAGCAAATTTGAAATGTCAATGATGGGCGAACTAAAATTCTTTCTTGGAATTCAAGTTCACCAATCCCCAAGTGGTATCTTTATAAACCAAGCTAAGTATTGTCAAGAGATAATCAAAAAGCATGGTATGACTTCATGTGACCTCGTTGGGACACCATTATCAACCACATCACTTGATGCTAACTTGGAGGGAAATGCCATAGATCAAACGAGATATCTTTCCATGATCGGCTCCCTCATGTACTTGACAGCAAGCAGACCCGATATTTCACATGTTACGTGTTATTGTGCACGATATCAAGCATGACCCACAACAAAGCACCTCAAGGAGGTTAAACGGATCTTTCGGTACCTCAAGAATACCATTCATTTGGGACTCTGGTATCTGAGGGAAATCGATTTCTTTCTAATGTCCTATTCAGATTCTGATCATACAGGGTGTCTTGATACACGAAAAAGTACTTCTGGTGGTGCATAATTTCTAGGTCAAGATAAGATCGTGGGATGTTCTTCCAAGAAGCAAGATTGTACGTCACTTTCATCAGCCGAAGCGGAGTATGTGTATCTATCTGCGTGTTGTGCTCAAGTTCTTTGGATGAGAACACAACTCACGGATTATGGCTTCCACTTTGAAAAAGTACCTATGTACTGTGACTCAAAGTCGACCATATCCATCTCCTGCAATACGGTACAGCATTCCCGCACGAAGCACATTGATGTCAGATACCACTTCATAAAGGAACAAGTTGAACGAGGTATCGTTGAACTATACTTTGTTGGAACGGATTACCAATTAGCCACTTGTTTACAAAAGCTCTGTCGAAAGATAGGTTTGAGTACCTCGTTAGGCAAATTGGTATGAGATATTTGAATCCAGCAGACCTGCAGATTCTGGCAAAGGTTCCTGCTTGATTCGTCTACCAAACATCTATC
Source organism: Glebionis coronaria (assembly GCA_025667525.1). Taxonomy (NCBI): domain Eukaryota; kingdom Viridiplantae; phylum Streptophyta; class Magnoliopsida; order Asterales; family Asteraceae; genus Glebionis; species Glebionis coronaria. The sequence goes on from CM046876.1 coordinate 225,861,145, forward strand.
TTTAAATATCTTTGAAAAAGCAAAATACAAAACTATAAAACATATAAAAACAAAACACAAAATTAAAAATCTTTGAAAATCCAAAAATATTCTTCTCGACATGTCTTTCAGTATTGATAATATGGATGTGCCTAGAAATGTCGCTCAATAACGACATGGGTGTGTACATAAAGCTCTAATGAAATTTGTAAATATTTTTCAAAACATGTCATTTCTATTTTTAATAAAGGAAAATGTCTAGTTTGGACAATTTTTCCTAACAACGGGTAGTGTGGAAACCTATGTTTCCTCGAATCTTTTAGCTACTAGGAATGACCATTGTTCATGTGATTAGACAATCACAACGGAATAGAACAACAACCATTAAACAAGGTGTTTAGGCACAAGAACACATGAATTACTCTAGTGGATTGCTCATTATATTAATAATAAACAACCACTATACGTGTATACATTAATTCCACGTCTAGTGCAACACACGCTTTAGGTTTACATTGTGAAATATAAGATACGAACTAAACCTATGACCCTTGTTCCTTTAATAGACTAAGGATTAGGGTTTACAAGAGATGATATCAAATAAACATGTATATCTTCTATTTAAATAAACTAATACAAAATATTCATAAATAATATTCAGAATACTTATCCTAAATAGATTTCCAACAGCGTTTGACTTCTGTCAGCGTTTTGTTACACTTGTCAGCGTCTAGACACAATGTGTCAGCGTTGAAACAAAAGCCTTCATGTTTTCTTCGATTTGAGTTTCTGCCACATCAACTTTTTGACTCAACAATCTTCCCCTAGTTGATGTCGGCAATACTCTTTGTGTATCTCTTGTAAGTGGTACATCATCTTCAAATTGCTTCCCCTCAAGTGTAGCGTGTATATCTTCCCTTTTTTGTCACATCAAATAGGGAAGGAAACAATGTATGCAATTGAAGATTCTCCAAATGTAGGCTCTATGTATTGATTTTGAAGATGAATAACTATAATATTCTTGATGTAGAAGTAGAGTAACCCGAACCTATGTTCCATGTCTTGTACTATCCATGTGACGTCGAACTTATATGAAGACATTATAAGTAGACCTCGATCTCTTGTCAAAAGCCACATCCTTTGTGAGACACAAAGCACGATAATGTAACTCCTTTAAGTGATAGAAATAGGCACTTTGCTAGATTTGAAAAGTCTTCGTCACCAACCATATAATCACAAACAAGTTATCTTTAAAGTCAGTGAACGGTACGTCAAGACATTAAAAATATGATAGAACACAAACTCGCGAAAATCTTCTTCGAACATCAAACTTACCATAACAATTCTTCCCCTTAAGCCAACACCTCTTCACGACGAATCTTAATGAAATAAGATTTTCATACCATATGTAGAAGTCCTAGAACGGATAACTCTTTCACAAGGCTACCCCGATTACATAATCTAATATCAATCAGATTCTTCATGAATTGTTGCTAACATACGTTAAAATCATTGACCCCTTAAAAATATCCGAGCCATAAATATAAAATTGATATTCTGTATAAAAACGGAGATCCCATGTACCTTCGTGTGTAAATACCTCTTTTTGTGTGCCAAAATCTACCAATTTTCCAAACAGCAGTAATTCCTTTGTCGTCCAATATATTCCTTTGTCCAATATCTTTACCAGATGTATTGTCCAATATCGGACAATACCTGTCAGCGCTTTGAACAACATATATCGGACAACTCATGTCAGCGCTTTCCATCAGTGCATGACTTATTACTTGTCAGCGTTTGAATAACAAACATCAGCGGCCAACCATCTTCTAATAGTGACTTGTCATTAAAAACTTCTTACCACATAAAATCCCACGTGATAAGTCAAATCATATAACTCCAAGATATTTGACAATAATAAAGAAGATTACTGATTTGTAGAAAATCCCCACGTCACTATCATTATGTGATGAAAACCTCGTACTTCATAAATTGATCCTATAAAATAGGGTATTTCCCACGTCTACAAAGTAGGAATTCTTCACACGATTTTCTTTAATATCCCATGAAATTAGGAACTGATTTATATGTAAGATAAACAGCAAATATAACTTCCATAAACAAGGCATAAATCACAATTTCTAAAAGATATCCTCTCAAAATCCACGATTTATTCCGTATCCATGTTATCCATACCTGCTGAGATTTTTTCACGTCGAATATCCCTTAGCCTCATAATACGTTTTAGATAGTGTATAACAACCACGTTCAATTTTTGCCAAAAATTTGTGATATCATCATAGAAAAAGTACCGGTTGTTATATAATAATAAGCAATCATTCTTCTTTATACATCCTTGGCAGCAACAATGATCATCGAAGTCATCTAAACCATACGGCTGATTCCATAAAATGTTCTTCAATCAGTATGTAAAATCCATGATTTTATGTAATGAAGTTTCACCCATTAATCCTAGGATACATACTCATGTGTTATGTTTCTGTAAGTTGTGTGTGAACTTGTCCTTTATGTACTTATACTTTTACATTCATATTGTTGTAATAAGTTTCATAATTTAAACCTTGTATTTAAAACTAGGGGAAACAATTAACTAAATGTATAATCAATATTTGAAGTATACAACACTTAACTAAAATTTTGAAAACATGCTACACATACTATGTGTAGTCGTCTATGTATGTCTGTATGCATACCAAACATGTTTAGACCTTATTGGACTAGCCCAAGTCTATACTCCTTATGTGCTAGCCCAACATAAGCCCAAGCCAAAGCCCATTACCCATTTGGTTAGTTAGATACGACACACATGCATATGTGGAAGAAGAAGGGTTGTCTTGGTTTTGGAAAAGCCAACACATGGCATAATGGCTCTTACCAAGGAAATCATGCCTTTTGCCTTCACCCTTCTCTCTCCCCTTTTAGCCAAAAAACACATACATACATTCTCTCATTCTCTCATGCAACGTAATCTCACTTCTCTCTTCACTTTCTCTCTCAAATCATTCAGCTTTATGACACAAACATCTAAATTTGTTCATTAAATCTACTAGATCCTTGTCCCATCTTAACTACTAATCATTTGGTAGCATCATCATCTTTGGAATCACTATAACAAGCCCTAGCCAAAACCTTGAAGGTCACGGCTTGATTATAGTTAGGGTTTCCATCACCTTCTTGATTAGATCTCTAATCTCCTTGTTCATCTAGATCTTCCTTGGTAACTATTAAGCAAGAAAGGTATACTCTTTATGTTTCTTCATTTCTACTTGCATGCATCATCATGCATCTATAAATACATGTAAATGACTTGTTAAAATCAAAATTTGGTAAAAACCATGACCTTAAAGGTCATGGCATATAATTGTGCACCATTAGTCATGGTTAAAATCTTTTTAATAAAGAAACCTATGCTAGTACTCTATGTTTTAACTTGATTTAAAATCATATGAACCATTTTATGAATTTAAAGGTATCATGGGTTACACATCTTACTCTTTGGGATTTTGGTTAACTAATAATAATAGATCGCATAAGTAAACATGTGTAACTTGAAAATCATGAAAACCATGACCTAAAGGGTCACGGCACAATTAAGTGGTTAACTTATGATTTATGTACTAAGTTTTAATGATGGAAAATGTATTATTACATGTGAAATGGAATACTAAAAATCACTAAAATGAATTATGTGTACATATGTAGCCGTGGGTTATATATATGACCTTGAATGGACTTTAAATGTACATGCATGCTTATATAAGGCCTAGATCTAATGATAAGAATTTAACTTAACATGATAAACATGAAACAACCTTATAAATCTTATGGGAACATTGAGAGAAAACAATATATCCATGAGCTATATGTTGTTTTCTTGGAATTGTGGTAACCTTAGAAACATGCAAGAAACCTAGATAATCATGTTGTATTTTTATAAATAATTACAAGACATAAAACTAGCTAAAATGTCCATCTTGGAAACACCAAGATTTAAAATTATAGGCGTGGGCTATATGTATGTATGTATGGACTTGTGAATTGATTTCTTGATTTGTACATAGCTAGATCTTATTTTGGGTACCCTTATAAGTACATGCAACCTTAAAATAAGTTTTGACTCATCTTATGTGACAACCCAAAACCAAGGTCATTGCTTAATCTTATTTTACGGTTATTTTTGAAATTTTTGGATGAGTTTAAACGATATTTATTTTTGGAGGTTTAAGTTTAAACCGATGTTGGAAGGTATATATTTAATATTTAATAAGTATAAGGAGTATTAGCAAGCGTGATGTCGATGGATGCCAAATATTTTACGTTTTATTGTCGGTCGTTCGATTTTTGTCATTTTCGAGGTTTTATTTTAAATGACGTGTTAAGTCAAGTCGAGAGTCGATATTATTATTTTTGAGGTACGTTTTAAAATTTTAAAAGTATCTTTATGAAACCCGAGCCCCGTAAATATTTTGAAAATTTACTAATAGTTATTTCCCGCTTTTTAGCTAACTATTTTCATTTTAAGCCACAACTATTGCCAAATTGCAACCAAGGTCCCTCAAGCACTATATAAAAGCCAAAATTAACACACACCACTTCATTTTTCACCCACCAAAATTTTTTCACTCTCCTCTTTTTCTCTCTATAAGCCGTAACATACACCACCCTACCAAAACCAAACTTCAATCAATTTTAACTTGAATTTCATGATGATTTGAGCTAAACTAATCATAGACCCACTCTTATAATTGATCAAGGATCATATTGGTATAAGAAATTCTTACATGCAAGCATTTTTTTTTCTTGATGTTGGTAGGTAGAAGCCATGATCATGCATGGTGTTTTTAGCATGATCAATGGTGGTTCTTGCTAGAATCTTTGTTAAAAACTTCATTTTGATCTAAAGGTTTTAATTTTGATTATGATTTAGATGTTATGGTTCATATATGATGATATTAGGGTATAGAAATGATCATTTTTATGGTTGGTTTTGATCAAAAAGTTGATTTTGTACAAGATTTTAATGGTCATTTTATAACAGTAAGTAAAGTGTAAAATCCGAATTTTTATGTTCTGAAAATGGCTTAACTTATAGCCGAGGGTTGTAGATAATTTTATTAGCTTCAATTTGATATAAGGTAGAGCTCCTAGCTCCAAACAAGCGTGAAGTTATGATGTTTTGAATGATCGTGTACCGGGAGACGAGTATCGACACTACATATAGTTGTTGTCGATATTTGGATCGAATCTCAGGGACTCTAAATGGAAGTTTTGAAATGTGTAACCTACTGATAATGAGGTGTTTACCTTAGAGGTTGAGTTTATTTTAAAACCCGAGTGTCGGTTTTCTAAACGGAGTCGTTTAAATAAGTTAAAACGGTTGTATGAAAAATTAACGTAAATCTGTCCGGATTTTGTAGTTTGAAATGAGTCGGGTAAAGGACTTTAAAGTAATTTCATTTGATAAAATTGTAGGAGGACTTTCTATATATAGTAAGTTAGTTTATCTAGTTGTTTCATAAACGGTTGACAAGTTTAAAAGTGGTAAATAAGCTAGTACATGTAGTATGTACCGGCGGACTTTGTTAAAAGTATAAAATGGTAAAGTAAATGTGTATTAATGTATAATGAAGTTATTTATATCATTTTCTCTCGAGTTTATCGTGACTTTATGAGTTTGAGTTTGATGTTGTTATATATGATTTATTTCTCGAGTCATTATTAATGAACGCGCCTTATTTAATAGGTAGCGGTTCTCGTGTTAGAAAGGCATCCATTATCATCGATGATCATCTCGCTAGATCTCTTATACTAAGGTGAGTCTGTAGCCTCGCTTTTTATGCTAGCTACTAAATGTTTTATAACAGCGAGGGGGATACATGCTATTTGAAAATAAATGAACACAAGTCATGATTAATTGTTGGACCCAAATGTTGCCTAAAGTTGATTTCATTGTATTGAGTAACTTGTTGCTAAAGACCCTAAAATCATGAGCCGTTAACTATCTTCTGACTTGATGTTGTGAGTCGGGAATAGCCGCTTATTCTAATGATAGTACTATTGGGTTGACCACCCTATCTGAGACCAGGGCATTACGTTGGGTAACCCGCTGGGAAGGATAATTTTACGTGAATAAGATTGTGGTATTCTAGCAACTGATACCCTAGAGGGGCAATGGTTTTATTCTAGTCATGCCGGCATTTGGCGTGGGTGACTATTTGGTTAAGAGGTTGGTGTCATGAGCTTAAATACAATGTTTGTTTATCATTATTATTATTGCCTTGAATATAGATTGTGTGTACGACAATTCTATAAATGATTATGATTGATTTTCTTCTTGTGTTCAAATGTGATTTGATAAACCTATAGACTCGCTCAACATTATTGTTGACTCGTTTTATGCATGTATTTCAGGTAATAGGAAGTGATGGAGCATGGAACTTTGCTGTGGAGGTTGTGGCTTGGCTTTTGGAAGAATGTTGGTCTAAAAACTGTTTCTACCTTTTACTGTTGAACAATTTACTTTATGTTAATGTACTATACTAAACTTGTTGGTTGTTGGTCGAGATCCATGGGGACTAAACGCTTTACTCTGGTGTTGTGTCAGTACAATTTGGGATGAAATTTATGTTTTATACCTTTTATGAAAATCATGTTTATAGTTATGTGTAAACGTCTCACTTTTGAGTCGTTCAATATACCTTGTGTGATGATGCTTGTGTTTAGCACCCAATTGTGTATTTCTGTTGCACAATGTAAATTGTGGGTGTTAGAGATTGGTATCATAACTGCAAGTTATAGAGAACTGGGTCGATTTTGAAAATTGTCCTAAACTATAACTTTGGTGTCGAAAGTATTTATTCTTCAAAAGCACACAACTCCTCTGCAACGATCCGGTAAGATCACTTTTAGTTTTGTTTTGCATTGTAGATGTATCCCTCATAACTGAAATGATTTCCCGAGTATTTATTAAGTAAATACTACGATATTGCATTGGAATTATTGAAAGTACGATGAGTACTTGTCAGTATCATATTTATTTTTTTACGAGCATTGCATAAACATCATTTGAATTGTGTTGCATAGCATGGATTACGTATGACATTTGCATGAGCATTGCATACTAATTATTATTTTATTAACGATGACCTTAAGTATCCTTGAACCCTTATAATTGTAGAAAATGGCTGGTTTACCTCGTGAGGATGGATGGATTGATATGACTAATGTAGTGGATGGTGAGGAAGTAGATAAATTTGGTGCTAGTGACGCTGATGAGCCTTTTGAGTTTTTAAATGATGGGATTCCACTTACTGCAGTTGGTCAGACAGAGCCTGAGTTGATACAAGGTAGTTATGTTCCAAGGGTCAATGTTGTGCCACAGACTGTTCCAGATTGTCAGCGACCTGTTGTTCATTCTTAGACTCCTACTTGTGATGCTTATATTAGTAGTTTGCCTGGGATTGCATTTGCTAGGGGTGATGTTCCTGTTGAGTCGATTAGTGTTAGATCTACTCATGATGGTATTCCTAAGGTTTATTATCCAGGTCCTAGGTCTTATGATGATATTTTCTGGTTTTTTAAGAAGTTTGATAGGTCTTTGTTTGAAAGGTATTTGGTTGAGACTCGTGTGATTAAGAGGTTTGAGTAGAATGAGAAAAAGTTTGACAGGTTTGTTGGTAGTGTGAGGAGGTCAGAGTTTGTTAGGGCAAGGGAAATGGATGAGGTTGTTAGATTAAGATCTATGGTGTTGAATTTGAGTGGGCAAGTTGAAAGGTTGTGTAGGGAGCAAGAAAGGAATGCAAGGTTGAGTGCGTGGGGTTTGCCGGTGAGATCTTTTCCTAGTCGAGGTGTTGTGATTTGTGATGTGCCGATTCAGGTTGAAGCTCAAGTATTGGTGAGGACAAGTGAAGGAAGTAGTCGAAAGGGGAAGGAAAAAGTGGAGGAAGAATCTGATGATGATGATAGCAGCAGCGATGACGAGCCGATGTACAAGAAGCTGCGGGGATCTGATGTTTGGTTCTTTATGTTGTTTTTATTTAGCCATGTTGTAATAGAAACTATGTAGACTCGTACTCTAGTTTGTGATGAAACTTAATGACTTTAAGTTTGCCGTGATGAAGGATTGTAGTGACATTACTTGTCACAATTTTGTAGAAATTTTCCAACGCAATCCAAAATTACCTTCATGACTTATGATTTGTCTTAGTAGTTCTTGTGTGAATTGGTTAATGATTCATTATGAATTGTGTTGTTGGTGCATGTAGTATCCATTTTACATCTTGATAGAGAAATCCTTATTTCTTATCTTGATATGAATACTGACTTGTTCTTTTCATGTATGATCATAGAGAGGAAGGAGTTGGGAGGCATTTTTATGACTTTACTAAATTATTGTTTGGTTAGTTTCCTATAAACATGCCGCCTAAATTGACGACTGCTACTGTTAATACAATGATTGAGCAAGCTATCGCTAGAGCTTTAGAAGCTGAACGTGCTGCGAGGAACCAAGAGGCTGAGAATAGGAATGTTGTTGGTCATGTTGGAGGGAATGTTAAAAAATAGGTTGGAGGAAATGCTGATGAACAAGCAGAAGAAAATGCTGCGGGACAAGTTTGACGTAATGCTGCTGTTCAGCAAGTTCAGAAGGAATGTTCTTATGCTAGTTTCATGAAATGTGGACCTACCCAATTTCATGGTACTGGTGGTGCATTGGAATTAAGGAGGTGGATTGAGAAGATTGAAAGTACTTTTGAAATCAGTGGATGTTCAAAAGCTAGTAAGGTGAAATTTGCTGCAGCTACTTTTCAGGATGATGCATTGAGTTGGTGGAATAGTCAAGTACCTACTGTGGGATTGGTTGAAGCGAATGCTAGAACATGGACTGTGACCAAGGGGATGTTGACTGCTAAGTTTTGTCCCGAGGAAGAGTTAGGTCAGTTGGAAGATGAATTGAGGCATTTGGTGCTGAGGAACAATGATATTGTAGCTTATACAAGGAGATTTTCTGATTTATGTTTGTTGTGTCCTGATGCGTTTGTTGATGACCGTAAGAAGATGAAGCAGTATATTAGGGGTTTATCTAGTAATATCAAGGGAGAAACTACTTCGTCGAAACCCAAGTCATTTGATGAAGCTGTTCAAATGTCTCATGCTTTAATGGATGTAAAGCTGCAGGATCGAAAGGATAGTATTGCTGAGGGGAATAAGAGAAAGTGGGAAGCTGCACACTCAATCCAAGGGCAGAATCGAGGTGGTTATCGTAATAACAATAACCAAGGACCGAATAGGAATCAACAGTATAATTTGAGAAGGAATGATGGTGTTCGTGCTGCAATAGGAAATCAAGGTAACAAGGTGAATCCGAAGTGTGGTCGGTGTAATCTGTATCATGTTGGGAATTATCCACCTGCTTGCAACTAGTGTGGGAAGGCCGGACATATGATGGCAGATTGTAGAAACAAGGGTGTAGCCATTGGGGCCAATGCTGTCAAGGTAGTTTACTATTCTGGATGTGGAGGCCATGGTCATAAGGAAGGGAACTATCCGAGGGTTGGCATACGACAGTGAGGCAATGTTGCTGCTGGGATTGCTGCTCCAGCCTATGTCGTGGTAGATGCTGACAAACCTCAAGGGCCGAATGTGGTGACTGGTACGTTCTTACTTGATGCTTGTTACGCTAGTGTGTTATTTGATTCTGGATCCGATAGAAGTTTCGTAGATGTTAGATTCAGTCAGCTATTGGATAGAGAACCAGTGAGATTGACAACTAGTTATAAGGTGGAGTTAGCTGATGGTAAGGTTGTAAGCACTAATTCTATGCTGAAAGGTTGTTCCTTGAAGTTAGGTAATTATGTGTTTAGTATTGATTTGATGCCTATAGAATTAGGATCTTTTGACGTGATTGTTGGGATGGGCTGGTTAGTTGGTAATGGTGCAGTAATTGTTTGTGGAGAAAGATTAGTTCAAATACCGCTAAGGAATAGGGTATTGACTGTGAAAGGAGATGAACGTACGTCTCGTTTGAGAGTTGTTTCTTGTTTAAAGATGATGAGGTATATAGAAGCAGGTTGTGATGTGTTTCTTGCACAGATAAGTAATGACGGTTTGAATGAAAGGAAATTGGAGGATGTGCCTGTGATTAGAGAGTATCCTGAGGTTTTCCCTAAAGATTTGCCAGGATTACCGCCGCCTCGTGAAGTGGAGTTTCGTATTAATTTAGTGTCGGGTGCTGCGCCTGTTGCCCGTGCGCCGTATCATTTAGCTCTATCTAAGATGAAATAATTATCTGATCAATTGAAGGAATTGATGGATAAGGGATTTATAAGACCAAGTTCGTCGCCGTGGGGTACGCCTGTTTTGTTGGTTAGGAAGAAAGATGGTTCTTTTAGAATGTGTATTGATTATAGAGAGCTTAACAAATTGACTGTCAAGAATCGGTATCCACTGCCTAGGATTGATGATTTGTTCGATCAGTTGCAAGGGTCATGTGTATACTCGAAGATCGATTTAGGGTCTGGGTATCATCAACTGAGAGTTAGGGAAGAAGATATTCCTATAACAGCTTTCCGTACTCGATATGGACATTTCGAATTTCAAGTGATGCCTTTTGGGTTAACAAATGCGCCTACTGTATTTACGGATTTCATGAATCGTGTATGCAAGCCGTATTTGGATGAGTTTGTTATCGTATTCATTGATGATATTCTCGTTTATTCCAAGAGTAAAGAGGAACATGAGAAGCATTTGAGAACAATTTTGGAATTGTTGAAGAAGGAGAAGCTGTATGCGAAATTCTTTAAGTGTGAATTTTGGTTGAAATAAGTGCAATTTCTAGGGCACGTGATTGATAGTGAAGGTGTTCGTATGGATCCTGCTAAGATTGAGACAATTAAGGATTGGTCAGTGCCGAAGACGCCGACTGAAGTTCGCCAATTTCTTGGTTTAGCTGGGTATTATAGAAGGTTTATTGAGAAGTTTTCGTTAATTGCTAAGCCGTTGACTAAGCTTACGGAAAAGAATCGAGTGTTTGAATGGGGATTGGAAGAAGAATCTGCATTTAGTGTTGAAGGACAATTTGTGTTCTGCGCCGATATTGTCTTTGCCAGAAGGATCTGAGGATTTTGTAGTGTACTATGACGCGTCTCATAAAGGATTTGGAGCTGTATTGATGTAAAGGGAGAAACTAATAGCGTATGCATCGAGACAATTAAAGAAGCATGAAGAGAATTACACTACGCATGATTTAGAACTTGGGGCTGTTTTTTTGCTTTGAAGTTGTGGAGACACTACTTGTATGGAACTAAGTGTGTGGTTTTCACTGATCATAAGATTTTGCAATATATTTTGGATCAAAAGGAATTGAATATGAGGCAAAGGAGATGGGTTGAGTTGCTGAGTGCTTATGACTGCGAGATTCGTTACCATCCTGGTATAGCAAATGTGGTAGCTGATGCACTTAGTAGAAAGGAAAGAGATAAGTCAATAAGAGTTAGAGCTTTGACGATATTGGAAAGTGTTGATTTGACAGAAGCGATATAGAAAGCCCAAGCTAATGGTCTGAAGGAAGAGAATGTTAAGGCATAAAATTTGGGTAGAATGTTGAAACCATTGTTTGAAGTAAGGTCGAATGGATAGAGGTATTTTAAGAATAAGATTTGGTTACCGTTGTGTCCGTCTGAGGAAGATTCGTTAGGGGTGCGAGATTTGGTGATGAATGAATCTCATAAGTTGAAGTATTCAATACATCCTGTATCGGACAAGATGTATCAAGATCTTAAGAAAGTTTATTGGTGGCCGAATATGAAGGCAGATATAGCACAGTATGTTAATAAGTGTTTAACTTGTGCGAAGGTGAAGGCTGAACATAAGAAACCGTCGGGATTGTTAGTGCAACCTGAGATTCTTGAGTGGAAATGGGAAAAGATTACAATGGATTGTGTGACAGGTTTGCCAAGGACTGCAAATGGTTATGATATGATATGGGTGATTGTAGATAGATTGACTAAGTCTGCTCACTTTTTTCCAATGAAGAAGACAAATAGTATGGAGAGGTTTACAACAGTGTATGTGAAGGAGATTGTTTGTCGACATGGTGTTCCTTTGTCGATAATTTCTGATCGTGATAGTAGGTTTACTTCAGAATTTTGGAAGTCTTTGCAGAAAGCGATGGGAAGGGAGTTATGTTTAAGTACAGCATATCATCCGGAAACTGATGGACAAAGTGAGAGAACGATTCAAACGTTAGAGGATATGCTTCGTGCATGTGTGATTGATTTTGGAAATGTTTGGGATAAGCATTTGCCATTGGTTTAATTTTCGTACAATAATAGTTATCATTCTAGTATTAAAGACGCTCCATTTGAAGCTTTGTATGGACGTAAGTGTAGATCTCCAGTGTGTTGGAGTGAGGTAGGAGAAAGTCAATTAACTGGGCCTGAAATGATATTTGAGACGACTAAAAATATAGTGCAAATCAAGAAGCGTTTGTTATCTGCCAGAAGTAGACAAAAGAGTTATGTTGATAACAGAAGGAAACAGTTGGAATTTGAAGAAGGAGACATGGTTATGTTGAAAGTATCTCCATGGAAAGGAGTAATACGCTTTTGGAAGAGAGGAAAGTTGAGCCCGAGATATATTGGACCATTTAAGATTATCCCAAGGATTGGATTGGTGGCTTATAAGTTAGAATTGCCTGATGAGCTTAAGTCTATTAATAATACTTTTCATGTGTCTAATTTGAAGAAGTGTTTAGCTGAAAGGGATGTGGTGATTCCATTGGAGGAAATTCAACTTGACGATAAGTTGCATTTTATAGAGGAACCTGTAGAGATAATGGATAGGGAAGTTAAGAAGTTAAAGCATAGTAGAATTCCGATTGTGAATGTGAGATGGAACTCTAGACGTGGGCCAGAGTTGACGTGGGAACGTGAGGATTTCTTTAAGGACAAGTATCCTCATTTGTTTAGGAAGGATTAAGCGCCGTAATACAAGGCTTTTTACACCAAGTATAAAATCTTTATCGTCCGATCTCTTCGAATTGATTATTGGTAGAAAGTGTGACTCAATTGTTCTTGGTGGAAGATAAATGGTTTGGTTGATTATCTATTTTAAACTAAAAGCAAATAAATGTGAATGTCGTTGAGTAAAGTAAAAGCTTTAAAGGTTAATCTAAAATTACGAGTTAAAAATAAATGCTAAAAACTTAAAGACAAAATTAGAAAATTATTTGAAAACTTAATAAGTCTAAAACTAGAAAATTTTATAAAAACAAAAAACTAATCCCATCGGAATGCCAAATCGGAATATACTGATCAGAATGTGTAACAGGAAGCGATCGGAATATACTCAAAAAAGGAAGTGATCGGAATGTATAAAAGGAGACTGATCGGAATATCATGATATATTTGTTGTCGGAATAAGGCAAAACTTAATTCAATCGGAACACATCTAAAACCAACAATCAGAATACATGAAATCGAGTCAAATCGGAATAAGATAAAATCACTCTAATCGGAATGTCAAATAAATCATGCAGTCGGAATGTAAGAAAGGAATCCAGATCGGAATACTATACAAAACACTTACGTCGGAATGTTAAAGAATCCCCACAATCGGAATATTAAACCCTAATCCGATCAGGGTGATCGGAATGATGGTGCAGTAATCAGAATTCTTAATCGGAAAAGGGTTTACCCTTTTCCGATTATCATGTGATTCGTAAATAAGCTAAGTGATAAGCTATAATGATAAGCTAACACCAAAACTTAACCAAACCAGAGATGAAATAAACTAAATAAGCTCGAATAACAACTTTTCCAAACATTAAATAAGCAATCTTTTAAATCAAACCATACAAAATGAAACTTTAAAAAAAACTTTTAAAAAGTAAATAAGCTAAAAATACAAATAAGCCAATAAGCACAAGGATCTTAAAGCTTAACCGTATGAAAGCTTAAGTATGATAAAAATACGAACTTTTTAATCCTTAAAACATCAAGATCAAACACGGATCATCAACATTTCGGATCAAAATTAACTAGAATAAAGAAAGGTAGAAAGAGATTAAAGATTAAAAGCTTAAACTTGAACTTGATTAATGGAATCCAAATACAAAAAGTTTAAAACTTGAAAGATTAAAAGAAAGAAAAGATAAAAACTTAGTTAGAGAAAGTTTGGAACTTTCTCTCTCTAAAAACTAGAAAGGAAAAATTAAAAATGAAGAATAGCTAACTCCCCTCCTAATGTGATTAGGAGGGTATTTATAGGGAAAATGGGAAGTGCATGTGTGGTGTGCTTCCTTCTTTTTTTTCATCTCGACTCGATTTAATTCTTTGTCTTTTCTCAACGTCGTCTCGGGATTTGAACTTGTCTTAATAATTTTCTTCTTTAATTTAGACTTGAGTTCTTCGACTTCATTAAAACTTCCGTCTTTAGACTTTTTCTTCGATAAATCCTCAGAATAGGTCTTGGACATCCGTTCTTTAAGCACGCTTGATCTCTTGACTTCGTCTTTTCTCGTTTTCTTTGATAAAATCCCGTGAAAGCCCGTGTTTTCTTCCTTTTTCATCTTTTGGTCCTAAAACACAATAAAAACACAAACCACGCATAATTCCGACTTTTACGACATAAAATACACGTTTAGGTCTTGTTAATATTGGAAATAAGTGGTAAAAGGATAAGTGTTTTCACACTTATTAAATCCCCTACACTTGACCATTGCAATGCCCTCATGCAATGCATTTATTTTAAAGCACGGTTTACATTTTCGATCATAAATATCCCACCTTTGCCTTTATTAAATACTAAACATAAAAAGACAGAAACAAGTAAAAAAATCAAAGACTTACATTGGGTTTTGGCTACCATGAACGTTTATCATCCTCAAGTTTCACGTTCCCCATACCAAGCTTAAAAACGAGATCATTGTTATTATAAGTTAGCAAACTAACACGAATTCATGTGGGCCAATTATTTACTTAGACTCCCTTATTCCTAGGTGTATCTCTTATATTTTATTTTTGTCTTGAATGATCACAAAGATGCATTGTTTGACTTATTTCGATAGTTATTTAGGCCGAAAATAAAGCGGACGATTTAATCAATAGTTAGCTGAAATGTGTATAATGCAAGTTCGTTTTCTCAGTTCTTAACTAATAGAAAGTCCAACCAATATCAGATTTATAATTGTTCTTGGTTGTTCAAGCTTGCTTGGTAATCTATTGCTAATTCAAACAACACTATCTAAAAAATGAAAAATATAAACCTATTTATACGTAAAACAAGTTGCAAATTCCAAATTTTATTCAAGTAAAATATTAAAATGCAAAATATAAAACTATAAGGACTGAAAATGTAATTTCTATGAAATGTAAATGCTTGAAATGTAAATTCTAAAAGTTATAAGGACTACTAATGCAAAACAGTTAACTAAAAGGACCAATTATGTAAAAACTCTAACAAACTAACCAAAAAGTAACAAACTAACAAACTTAACAACTGAAATTTAACAAACTTCAAAGTCCAGGGACTAACTTTAAGCAAACCCTAAAAACTAGCAAGATTAGCCAAAATTTGAAACTGATTAAAATTCTAAGGACTAAAGTGCAATAAAACTAAAATTTTAACTAAAAACGGGACAAAGTAAAGATTAAGCTCGTTTGAGCTTAATACTCAACCAAATAAGCTGAAATCACTTGCAAAACTCTTAAAATTCAATTATAGCTACGTGTGTTCAAGGAAATAAGCTAAAAGTCCAAAATAAGCAATTGAGTGCTTATCAATAAGCTCAAAATAAGCTACAGCCTAATCCAAACATCCACAACTTGATTTTAATATCAAAACTGATTAAGCACTTGATTTAAAGAAGGGGAAATCAAATTAGAACCAATTTCATCCAGTAATAAGCTAGATATCCGAAATAAGCTAAAATGAGCTTATGTTGACCAAACGTTGACCAATTTTTGGAAAAAGCTCAAATTTTCAGAATCTCATATTCAACACTAATGAAACGTTTTTGTGAAAGAAAATTACAGCTTTTGTGAAGAGGATTAAGAGAACCAAGAAAACAGTATGCACTTTATCACAGAGAATGGAAAATACTCAGTCATGAGCTAAAAAGCTTATTCCTAGCTTATTACTTAATACTGTAGATTTTCCTTTTAAAGTCTAAAAGTTTATGATGTAAACTAAGTCTGGAAACAAATTTGAACAAATTTCATCAAGGATTAAAGGAGAACTAAGCAAATGAAAATGGTGAGTTTCAAAGAACTAAGCTGAAACAAGTATGACCCAAACTTTTTGTTAACCAATTACCTGTTTGACCTTTTTTATGACTTGCAAATGACTAAGAACTACTTGTTACCACTTAATGACTAGAAACAAACTCTGAAACACCAATTTCTAATACTTGAAGATCACTTGAAAACTAGTCCCAAACACACCTTTATATGATTTGATCAAACTTTTACAAAGACTAATGGAGTAATGGTTTAAACTGATTAAAGAGCTATAGCAGACTGAATTCAATGGACAAAATGAAGGCTAATGAAACTGAAATCAAACAATTATCAAGACTAGAACTCAATTAAGGTGCAAAGCTAAAATGTGACTGAAAATAAGCTAGTAACTACAAATGACACTCAAATCAGTACACAAGATTGAAGTAACTGAACTACAAACACTTAAATCTCAATCTAACAACAGCAACTAATCAAGTATAACATGTAGCCATCAAAGTTAACTAAGAAATTGAGCATGCAAGGACTTGTTTAGAGGAACAAAAATAAGGACTATGAAACCTATTGTAGAGGTCCTTTGGGAAGAAGAGGAGCGCTGAGCTCTCTTGCACTAGTGATACCACCACCTATCACTAGTAATCAACTCAAATCAACAATCAAACAGCTACAATTCATCAAACTGCCATGAAATCTTCAAAAACAAAGGAAATACTTGAATTCTGATCAATCAGCTACAAGACTTCAACAATGTCAGTTATGATCATTGGTTGATCATAACAAACATCAAACAGCAACTAGTATATCCAGTATCAACAAGAATCAACAGGAATTTGAGAAACAGAATTTGGCGGGAAAAAGGTAATTTGAATTTTATTGCAAGAATTCAGTTACAAAAGTGGTTACAAGCTACTAACTAACTAACTTACTCAAGAGTTTGTCAGACTCTTGAGTAGTTAGGGGAAAAGTGAGGGAAAAATGGAAAGGAAAGATTGAACTATGTGTTTTTTACAAAACTAGGCTACAATGAGAAATGAGGTACAAGCTAGGTATTTATAGGCATGAAAGGAGATTCTGTTGGAGTTTGTGACGTGTTCGGGCCAATCATAGCTTGACACGTGGAGGAATTCTGCAAATCCCACTTTGAAGGTGATGAACACATTTGGGTGTTTTTGATTCAATGGATGATATGTTAATTAATATGCACCGTTGAATTCGTCTTTCAAAACTGAGCAAAATTGGTGTTTTGATCTTCTCATGAAACGGCTTCAATCAAAAACCCGATCCTGGAAATGTTTTTGTTAAAGAAGATGGACACGTGGCGCCTTCTTATTGGTTGAGGAAGAGAGTTGCGGATTGAACTGTTGTGATATGGTAATAAATGAGGCGGCTGTAAGTGGGTATTAATGAGGGTGAAGTGGCAATCCATGTTTACTTTTTCCTCTCTTTTCATTGGTTACTTTCTTTTCACATGGATTAAGATTGCAAAACTTTCCATAGTTGGCAGATTAGGTCCTTGTACTTGGCAGATTGTATTTTCAAGCTATGATCTTTATCCTTTTGACATTTTTGACCCTTCAACTTTCACAAATTGTCAAGATAGGTCCTTGAACTTCAAAGTCTTGTCACTTTTACAAATTGTCAAGATAGGTCCTTGAACTTCAAAGTCTTGTCACTTTTGATCCTCTTTTGTCTTTTTCATCCATTTGAGCTTGGTTTTTCCTTGTTTGCTTGAAATTGTATCCTTTTACCTACATAAGATCACACAAACACAAACATACCACATAACACTGCTTTTTACAAGATAAATGGGTATTTTGCTTAATGTTTTAGGGTTATTTGTTGATAAAAGGATATGAGTTTAAGCTCATATCAAATTCCCCTACACTTGAGCATTGCCATGTCCTCATGCAATATTATATTTCAAGGCTTAAAAATTTACATTTCCCTCATAATTAATCCACCTTGGCCATATGAAATGCATCTACACTACTCTAAACTAGATGATGCATGATTTTGACTTTTAATAATGCAATGAATCAAAATACAATTCTATCTATATCTTTTTGATTTTTCTTGAAATGGTTTTGATGGAAATAACTCATAAAGAACTCAATGACTTGGATTAGGGCTTGGGTACCATGAACATTTATCACCCTCAAGTTTCACTTTCCCCATACCAAGCTAGTAAATGGGATCATTGCATTCACAAGTAAAAAGTGCATCAACTTATTCATGACAATTAAATGTGGAACCGGTTATTATTTGAGCAAATTGCTTGTGGGCAAATTTGTCATTATTAAAGTGTGAAATATAAGAAATGTAAAATCCGAAAATAAGGAAGCACGGTTTTAATCCTAAGTAATCTTCTCATCCATTACTTGAAAAACCGCTCACAATTAATATAAGTCCGTATTAAGAGTAATAAGTCATTCGCCTTATGTGTAAAATCCTCATGTCATGCTTTCATAAGTAACTACACACTCGCTAAAGAAAGAAAAATAAAACTCACGCAATAATTTACATCCGCATCTTTTTGAGATTTTGGATCTTCAACCCCGCAACCCGTCAAGGTAATATTGGATTGGAGCAATCTATTGAATCCCCGCAACCCGTCAAGGTAATATTGGAACTCAATAGTCACTATAATTAACACCACACTGCCCCTCTTGGGAGTCTTGCATTATTTTTTTTTCTTTTTTTTCTTTTTTTTTTTTCTAGCCACTCATTTTTTTTCATAAGCCGCTCTTATTTTTCTTTATTCCTCACCAAGAAATTTGCAAAGAAGAAAAGGAAAAACACCCGCTAAATATGGAGCATAACACAAGTCTAGTACACATAAAACGTGCTAACTTAGAATCTTAAGACGTACTCATATCAACTATAAATGATTAGACAAAAATGCATAAGAGATTACGAACCAATTAAAACCGTACTTGATTATTTATTAACAATTATATACAAGCGAAGAAAATAGAGATAAAGAAGAGAAGGGTTTAGCCACAAGTAATTACCATGAAGTCTATCTAGCCCTTTTACACTTGCTTCAACTCTATCATTTCCCATTCTCCACAAATTTAAAATTTCAAAGAATGAAATTGGTGGAAGCTTAGCCTAATAGACCAATGAAGGACTACATGGTTAAGGATACTAGCTAGAGAGTGCTAAAATAAGCAAACTCGGGTTGAGTCAAAATATCCATGGCGGGCCTAATATGTCAAAGAAGTCTAAACTTGTTAAAACCATGTTTTATTATATTTTTCTTTTTATATATTTTTGATGAAAAACAAAAGAAGAAATATATACAATACAAATTTGATATGCAAATGAAAAATGATTGATGCAAAAATTATGAATGCATATTTTTGTTGGCCAAAGTAGATCAAAAATTTGAAAAATGTTGAAAATTCAATTTTCCATGTTATCATGCAAGACGATGACAAGTTCTAGGTAAGGTCACTTCGATAGAAGACCCCCCTACACTTAAGCTAAACATTGTCCTCAATGTTTAAGAGCATGGAAGTATAAAAACTTCCCCTACACTTATGACAATGAATAGACTTTGCTTAACCCAAGTTAAGGAAAGGACTACTATTAGTGAAATCATGTTTAAGCACAAGGTGTCAATGAAAAATCACTAAAGTAACGAAGTGAACCGGATACAAGGGCCTCCTCCATAAGCTCCAAAGCATGAGATGAGCGAGCAACCCTACAAACAATCAAGAGGACAAAAGAAGGTCTCCCCTACACTTATCTCCAAATCTATGCCTTTATTTCTAACCTACAACACTCTAACCTAGTTATACGATGCTTGAGTTAATGAGTCTCTAGCTCGACTCGTCCCTCAATGAATTAATTCATGGGGAAAATGGGGACCTCTTGGACCATTTCAACGGAAATGTCCTCCCCAAAGTAGTGCTTAACACGGTGACCATTCACTTTAAAATTTGGACCATCGTTTTGGGACAACTCAAGAGTTCCATATGGAAACACTTGAGCAATAGTGAATGGACCGGACCATCTCGACTTAAGCTTGCCCGCAAAAAGCTTCAATCTTGAGTTAAAGAGGAGAACCGGCTCTCCAACTTTGAACTCACGATTCTTGATCTTAGCATCATGCAATTTCTTAGTCTTTTCCTTGTATAGCAAAGAATTTTCATAGGCATTGGCTCTCAACTCATCCATCTCATTAATTTGATCTTTCCTATGTGAACCGGCTTGGTTTAAATCAAAGTTAGCCCACTTGAGAGCCCAAGATGCCTTATGTTCTAACTCAAATGGGAGGTGGCACGCTTTTCCATAGACAAGCCTATAAGGAGTACAACCAATTGGTGTCTTAAAAGCCGTCCTAAACGCCCACAAAGCATCATCAAGCTTATCCGACCAAGAAGCTCTATGCTCTCCCACCGTTCTCTCTAAAATTCTCTTTAAACCACGATTTGTGACCTCGGTTTGACCATTTGTTTGAGGGTGATACGCGGTAGAAAGTCTATGATTCACTCCATATTTCTTCATAACTCTCGTGAATTGATCATTACAAAAGTGCGTACCACGATCACTTATGATGGCCCGAGGTACACCAAATCTAGCAAACAATTGTTTCAAGAACTTTACAACCACTCTAGCATCATTAGTAGGTAAGGCTTTAGCCTCCACCCACTTGGACACATAATCCACCGCCACAAGTATATACTTGTTTCCCTTAGAGGATGGAAAAGGTCCCATGAAATCTATTCCCCATACATCAAATATCTCACACTCTTGGATAAAATTTTGTGGCATCTCATCACGTTGTGTAATTTTTCCTTGTCTTTGACAAACATCACAAAATTTCACCATCTCTTGAGCATCCTTGTAAATGGAAGGCCAATAGTAACCCGAATCAAAGACTTTCTTGGCGGTGTAGTTAGGCCCAAAATGTCCACCCGTAGGTCCTTTATGACATGCCTCTAGGATTTTAAATGCCTCGGGCCCATCTACACACCGTCTAATGATTTGGTCCGCACATTGCCTAAAAAGATATGGATCATCCCAAATGTAATACTTAACTTCCTTAAGAAACTTTTTCTTTTGTTGGTAAGTAAGACCCTCAATAAGCACATTGCCCACAAGATAGTTTGCAATATCCGCAAACCAAGGTGTGGCATCCTCTTGGGAAGAGATAGACATGAGCTCCTCTAATGGAAAGGATTCATTGATTTCTTGATGTGGGAAATCTCCTTGAAAAGGATGCTCAAGTCTACTCAAATGATCCGCCGCTAAATTCTCGGCCCCTTTTTTTATCACGAATCTCTATCTTAAACTCTTGAAGCAACAAAACCCATCTCAAAAGCCTAGGCTTAGCATCTTGTTTTGTCATAAGATACTTGAGAGCGGAGTGATCCGTATACACTATGGTCTTAGAAAGCACAAGGTATGGTCTAAACTTCTCAAAAGCATATACTATAGCAAGCAACTCTTTTTCCGTGGTAGTGTAATGAAGTTGTGCACCGGTCATGGTTTTACTCGCATAGTGTATAGGTTGGAAATGCTTATTAACTCTTTGTCCTAAGACGGCCCCCACCGCATAATCACTAGCATCACACATAAGCTCAAAAGGTAATTCCCAATTTGGAGAAACCAAAACGGGAGCCTTTGTCAATTTTTCCTTAAGTGTCTCAAAAGATTCTAAACAAGCTTGGTCAAAAATGAAAGGAGCCTCTTTCTCCAAGAGATGAGTCATCGGTCTAGCTATCTTAGAGAAATCTTGTATAAAGCGCCTATAAAAACCCGCATGACCTAAGAAACTCCTCACACCTTTAACCGAGGTGGGTGGGGGAAGCTTAGCAATCACATCAATTTTGGCTCGATCAACTTCTAATCCCTTATTGGATATCTTGTGTCCTAAAACAATCCCCTCTTTCACCATAAAGTGACATTTCTCCCAATTAAGCACCAAACGTGTTTCCTCACAACGCTTAAGCATTCTCTCAAGATTGGTGAGACAAGAGCTAAAGGAGTTCCCAAATACGGAAAAGTCATCCATAAAAACCTCCATGGTTTGCTCTATCATGTCATGGAAAATTGCCATCATGCACCTTTGAAACGTCCCCGGGTGATTGGGGTGGGAAGCCGGGTGGAGTAAGGTAATTTTGGGATTTGTAAGAAAGGTTATTTGGATTGATGTTAGGCTTGAAGTGTTCACGGTGTTCCTCTTGGTAAGCATAACATTCCCCTTGATACCCTTGCACCTTGTCACATTGTTCATAAGAGTGGGGGCCTCCACAAGTAACACAAGAAATGGTGATGGCATTCACATTGTTTGAGGAATTATTCAATGTCATGCTCTTAAAAGTTTGAAACATGTCTTGTTGTGCTTGCAAATGCTTCTCACTTTCTCTATCCATCCTTTGAAAAATAGCTTCTTGAAACTTGAGGAGTTGGTTGTCAAAAGGAATTTGAGAAGTGTTTTGGATAACATGAACTCTTTCTTCAAATGGATCGTTTGTTTGAACCATTGCCTTAGTCTCAATAATGTTCAAAGCCTCATGATATGTCTTGAAATGAATACTCCCTCCCGCGGAAGCATTTAGTGAATCTTGGTGGTGAGGTTTAAGGCCATTATAGAAGGTATTGATTTGGGTTAGATCATCCATTCCATGATTAGGGCATCGCCTCAACAACTCACTATACTCTTCCCAAGCATCACCAAAGGATTGACTAGGTTTTTGTGTAAAGCCCATAATCAAATTTCTCAAAGCCATAGTCTTTTGTGGAGGAAAGAATTTGTTCAAAAACTTAGTGGTAAAATCATCCCATGTGGTGATACTATCGGGTGGTTGGGTGTCTAACCAATGCTTAGCACTCCCATCTAATGAAAATGACACTAACATCAATCTAATGACGTCAGGTGGAACCCCATTATGCTTAATGGTGTTGCAAAGTGAAAGGAATCTCTTAAGGTGAGCATGGGGATCCTCATTTTGTTTTCCAAAGAAAGGTGATGCAGAAACCATATTGATCATAGATGTATGTAGCTCAAATGTGTTAGCGGGAAAGTCGGGAATCTTAATGGCACTAACATATCCATGAACGTTGGATTGCATACGTTCATACAAAGTACGATTATCAATAGCCATGGCTCCTTGTGGGGAGGGATATGCTTACAATGGAACCGAGAACCCTAATTTTCAACCTAACACTCAAATGGACTATACTTGTAATGACTATATGGGATATTCCGGTTTTTCATCACAACCTCCACCATCATTTCATGATCAAACCTTTAATGTGCCATACCAAAACCAAGGATTTTCCAATTATGGAGGTTTTCAAACTAATGATAATTTTCAAGGCTATAATCAAGAAACTTTTCATAATCAAGGATATAATCAAGGGTTTAACCAAGAGAATATGCAAAATGTCTCTCAATTTCGTGAATCCTTTGAGAGGAAACTTCAAGAGATGGAAAGGAGAATACTTGGACGTTTCGAGGAAGATTGTCAAAGACAACTTTTCTTTGTACAATCTTATCTAACTCAAGGAGCTTTACCATGTGATATTGAGCCGTCTTTGAGAGTTGATGCTGAGGATGATACTATTAGTGATAAAGGGAATTTTCAAGGTTACAATCATGAGAATTTTCACAATCAAGACTCTTTTCAAACCTATAATCCACCTAATTATGGAAATCCGCCTCCACCATATTCTTCGACTTATTCATGTGAGTTTTGTGGGAACGCACCCCATTATGGTTATGATTGTAGACCGAGAGATCCGCCATCCTATGTCCTTGATAATGACAAGAAGTTTCATTCTTTACTTGAGAAAATGAACAAGTCGAACGATGACGTTTATAAGATGCTTGATGGTATGAAAAACATGAGCTACAAGGAAATGAAAGACACTCATCGATGGTTAAAGGAATTAATTAACTCTACTGAGGAAACGGAAATTGAGTCTCGGCAATATGATTACAAGGAATTCGGTGATTTGTATCGTGAATCGTTGAACAAATTTTCTTGTCGCCTCAGGAAATATTCAAATGATTTATTCCTTAAGACTCTTATAATCGAGGAAGACGGACATTACATGACTACTTTTACTCGTAGGCCTGATCCATTATTAGATGAAGATGCTGAGGAACCTTCGAGTTGTATGACACTTAATGATGACACACCTTCCTCACCTTTACCTCACGTGGAACCCACCGACTCTTTGACCATGGGGGACGAGCCTCTTAGCACTAATACAAACACCGATTTGGAATAATTAAACGTTTCTAGTGTTGAGAACCTTATCCCAATCCAAAGAGAGTTTGAGGGTATTTCCAATGAACCATGTGATGAGCTTTGTGTTGATACCTCTTCTCCTCATGATCACATTGAGATTTTATCACATATTGACCTTCATGCTACTACTAGTGATTTTGGTGATTTTGATCTTGAGGAATTGTTCAAAGAAAGGGATAATGAGATTGAGGAAGAGTTTATGCAAGATTTTCCACAAGTAGAGGATGATGATTGTGATTCTAGTGAGATATCTTATGATATATTATCCGAGGACTTTTCATGTCAAGATGACCTTCCTAATTTGGATGATGATGTTGATCATATAGAAGAAGTGGAAGATGTTCATATTCGAGAGGTTTTATCAAACGTCTATAATCTTATATCCTCGATTGAAGCATTGAATGGAAACCATAATGATGATTCCATAGAAGAAGAACCTTTCATTGATATTTCTTCACCGGTTTTTGAGGTTGCACCTATTGACTTTCATGATGATATCATCCCTTTGAGTGATTCTCTCAATACACCTTCTTTTGAGCCTTCTATTCCCACCCTCCCACCCTTGAAGTTGGTTATTGATGAAGATCCTATACTCTTAGAGATTGATCCTTTTTCACCTATGGCACCTTTAGAACCCAAAACCTTTGATATGGATTCTCATATGGATATTGATGTCACCATAGAGGCTTATCTTGCTAAGATTGATATTGAGGTTGATGATAGTGACTCTAATTGGGAAGAGGAAATTCGTCTTAGTGAGAACTTGCTTTTTGGGAACATAGAGATTACACCTTCTCCACAAGACACTATTAATCTTGATCCTCCTTTCGCTATGCCTTCTATGGAAGATTACCCACCTTTTGATAATGATGATGAGCCTAACATGGACATAATTGTTATGAATGTTTTGATACCTACACCTTCATATTCTCATGATGCTTTGCTCACTAAGGGGGAATCTTATATGGTTGATACGCATTCATCTTCTTAATTTCCCATGAAGGGAAAGGTTTTTGATCCTGGGATACGTAAATTTGGGAAAAATTGGTTTTCATCTAGTCCACTTAAGAGTGTGATTTCGATTGATCTGTGCTTCTTGTATGAGATTACTTTGGTTATGCTACCTATTTTGGAGTTGTTCGAATGTAGAGATGGAAACTATGTATTTGATCCTGGAGTGCTTCATATTTGAGAAATTTCGTATGTTGGACAAACTTGAGACACGTTGGACCGTTCCATTTATCGAGGCGGATATTGTTAATCTTATAGTAAATGGCAACGTGCTAAGTTTGAGTGTATCATGTGAGATGTGCTTCAAAGTGGATATTCTTTATTCTCCATGATGGTTTCCCCAAGGACAACTTAATTCGGGGCCGAGTCGAGCTAGCGACTTAGGGTTAAAAAAAACTCAAGCATTGAATAACTAGGTTAGAAAACGTAGAGTAGATTTTCAATAGGTTAGGTTTAATTAAAAGGATGTTATAGTAGAGTTGAAGTGGAGGGGTGCCTTTCTTCGTGTCTTTTGGTGTTTGTTTCAAGGGTTGCTCTCTCACATTTCATACTTGGAGCTTATGGAGGAGGCCCGTGTATCTGGTTCACTTCGATTAGTTTTTGCTATTGTGATATTTAAAAACTTGTGTTTAAAATGAATACCCTTTAGTTGTCTCTTCCTTAACTTGGGTTAAGCAAAGTTATCAATGTCATAAGTGTAAGGGAGTTTACTCCAATACTCTTAAACATTGAGGACAATGTTTATTTTAAGTGTAGGGGAGACTTCTATCGAAGTGACCTTACCTAGACCATTGCCTTAACTTCATGATAATTGGGAAAATTAATTTTTCGATCATTTTTCAAATTTTTAATCTACTTTGGCCACCAAAAATATGCATTCATGATTTTTGCATTAATCATTTTTTTCATTTGCATAACACATTTGCATTGTATATATTTCTTCTTTTATTTTTCATCAAAAGTTGGAAAAAGAAAAAAAAAAAAAAAAAATATAATAAAACATGGTTTTAACAAGTTTGGATTTCTTTGACATATTAGGCCCGCCATGGATATTTTGACTCAACCCGAGTTTGCTTATCTTAGCACTCTCTAGCTAGTATCCTTAACCATGTAGTCCTTCATTGGTCTATTAGGCTAAGCTTCCACCAATTTCATTCTGTGAAATTTTAAATTTGTGGAGAATGGGAAATGATAGAGTTGAAGCAAGTGTAAAAGGGCTAGATAGACTTCATGGCAATTACTTGTGGCTAAACCCTTCTCTTCTTTACCTCTAATTTCTTCGCATGTATATAATTGTTAATAAATAATCAAGTAAGGTTTTAATTGGTTCGTAATCTCTTATGCATTTTTGGCTAATCATTCATGGTTGATATGAGTACGTCTTAAGATTCTAAGTTAGCACGTTTTATGTGTACTAGACTTGTGTCATGCTCCATATTTAGCGGGTGTTTTTCCTTTTCTTCTTTGCAAATTTCTTTGTGAGGAATAAAGAAAAATAAGAGCGGCTTATAAAAAAAAATGAGTGGCTAGAAAAAAAAAAGAAAAAGAAAAAAAAAAAAAAAAAAAAAATAATGCAAGACTCCCAAGAGGGGCAGTGTGGTGTTAATTATAGTGACTAATGAGTTCCAATATTACCTTGACGGGTTGCGGGGATTCAATAGATTGCTCCAATCCAATATTACCTTGACGGGTTGCGGGGTTGAAGATCCAAAATCTCAAAAAGATGCGGATGTAAATTATTGCGTGAGTTTTATTTTTCTTTCCATAGCGAGTGTGTAGCTACTTATGAAAGCATGACATGAGGATTTTACACATAAGGCGAATGACTTATTATTCTTGAAACGGACTTATATTAATTATGAGCGGTTTTTCAAGTAATGGATGAGAGGATTACTTAGGATTAAAACCGTGCTTCCTTATTTTCAGATTTTACATTTCTTATATTTCACGCTTTAAATAATGACAAATTTTCCCACAAGCAATTTGTTCAATTAATAACCGGTTCCACATTTAATTGTCATGAATAAGTTGATGCACTTTTTACTTGTGAATGCAATGATCCCATTTATAAGCTTGGTATGGGGAAAGTGAAACTTGAGGGTGATAAGTGTCCATGGTATCCAAGCCCTAATCTAAACCATTGATTTCTTTATGAGTTATTTCCATCAAAACCATTTATGAAAAATCCAAAAAGATATAAATAGAATTATTTTCCTTGCATTGCATTGTAAAAATTCAAAACCATTCATCATGTAGCATAGCATAGTTTATTAAATCATAAAATGGCCAAGGTTGGTTAATTATGAGAAAAGTGTAACTTGGTGCTTTAAAATGCTGCATTGCATGAGGACATGGCAATGGTCAAGTGGAGGGGAGTTGATAAGTGTGAAAACACTCATCAATAATGATCCAAAAACCACTCAAAACACTGTCAAATACATTATATTAAACCGAAAATTATCAGAATTACGCGTGTATTTGGTGTTTGTGTATTTTCAGGTAATATAGGTACATTTGAGACAAATACGAGCTTTCAAGGGATTTTCATAACAAGAGACGAAGAAAAAGATGAAAGATGCTTCAAGGATCTTATTTGCCAAACTTCTAAAGATGAAGGGCTTAAGTTGAAATTTCTACATACATGAAGGATGAAAAGAAATGTGCTAAAGAGTTTATATCACTTTTGATTAAAGAAGTAAAGATGAAGGACTTAAAAGGCAATTATTTGGAAAGTAAACAAGTTTACTTATCTTGGTCAAAAGACCAAGACCGGTCAACACATACACACGTCTTCGTCTTCCCAAATGAAGAGAGAGAAAATATCAAAACCGACTTCCTCTTTTCTATCACCTAAACCTGCAAACGCGAATCAATGAAGATCCAAGAGGAATCAGTCGAAGCTTATAACAGCAAAAACATTCATCTTTTTCTCCTCTTCATGATGGTATTACTTAATTCGATCAAGACTCAAGGATAAAGAAACCCCCAATTCAGTTGAAGATGAGGAACGAGTATCCTCGTATTTTACACGTGGCATCCACTCATTGGATAGACCACGTCACTTCTACCATCTCGACGCCTATATAAAGGAGACGAAGCCATCATTTGCAAGCGGTTAGCATAGGTGTAGTTTACACATAGATAGTTTAGAGTTAGGAGTAGTTAGTTAATCTTGTTTGCTTTTCTGTTAAAACTTTCAGTTTTCAGTTGTAACTGATTTTTCTTGCAACCATTAATGGAAGTTTAAGCTTTTCTACATTCAATTTTCTATTCTTTCTTCTACTGTTCATATAAAATAGATATAATCTTGTCAGATTGTTATAAGCAGTTACATAAACGGTTTTTCTTTCTCTTCTTTCTTACTGTTCTAAAGTTCTAATTCAAAAGATTTGTTCAAGATCACTGCTCACGTAAATGTTACTATTCACGAGGTTCTTAAAAAGAAAATGATATAATGATTTTCAGTTTTCTAATTGTGGTGAGTAGTTTAAATGTTTGTTATTGTGAAGTGGTTATGATGTTATAGTTTCAGATTTTGTTTACAGTCTGATTTTAACTTCAAAGTTTCAAAGTTCTAATTGTGTTTTTCTATTGGTTTTCGATAACGGATTGTGCATCATAAGCCCGCAAGTTCATAAGAGTTTCGAAGATTTTCTTCAGTGGCCAATACTGTTAATCATTCAGTTTAGATAGGGTAGATACAATAGGATTTTGAGTTTAAGCAGTTTTAATCAAATTTTGCAAGTGAACAATTGAATTAGTGGTGTTTGGTTTTTCTTATATGATACATTGAAATAGCTTATCTTGGATAAGCTACTGCTCGTAATTACTTTCAGCAGATTTGTAGCTTAAGCCACGAGAGCAGTGTTTCGTTTGTTCGTTCATTTTCTATGCAGGTTTCTAGACTCAGCTCGATCTTAGAAGCAGTTAGTTAGGAGGTGTGTTTGGTTTTAAGCCGGCTCAGCGCCGCGCTTTTCGACTCAGCGGACTAGGCTTCGGATGTGTCGGTTAAGCACGTTTGATTTTCTTGCAATTATAGTGTAATCTGCTAGTTTGATGTAGTGTAGTGTAGTGTAATTCTTGCTGATTTCTACTTTAATTGCTAGCTGATAATATGTTTACTATATGTTCTAGTTTAGTTCTCGTTCTCATTTTTTTAACCTTTCTGATGTTTGTTCTATACATTTTTATATCTGTTTACTAGTTTAGTGTAATTCTTGCAATTTATATCTGTTTGATTAGAACTATAAAAACGAATTAGGAAGAATCCATTTTTAGTCCCTGATGTTGGTATTAGTTGTTACATTTTTAGTCCAGTATTGTTAGAGTTAGCAGTAGGTTAGATCTGAATGTCCTTCCGTTATAGAATTCTGTTAAATCTGTTCCACTGTTAGTCCACATCGTTATGATCAGTAACTGTCTCTTTTGTTAGTGTGTAGTGGATCATTTAGTTACTGAATTTTGGGCTTTTATGTCTCTTGGGCCAGAATTTGTCTACCACATTTACATTTTATAGATATAGGACTTAGGAAATTAGTGGATTCAAATCATATAGTATAGATTTAGATATTGTTTAGGCCCATTTTATATTTTAGTGGTATAATAATCGTATAGATTTAGATATTGTTTAGGCCCATTTTATATTTTAGTGGTATAATAATCATTGTTTGTCTCGATTTACGTGCATTTTATATTTTACGATTTATTTTAAGTTTTTTTTGTATCTTGTGCATTTAAATGTGGTAAATGCAATATGTTTGTAGAATAGTACATATACGTAGTATAAATTCTATTTTGACATTTTTAAATGCTTTGTGTCAATTAGAAATAGATACCAATTAAACTATTACAACCAAAAACAATCAAGTCTAGCTTAAAACGTTATATCAATTCGTCTCACTCGAAATCGTTAATCTTCACGAAAAGAACCGGCAGCGGCGCCATTTAATAATTCGTTTTTAGTGTAGTTGTCTTCTCAGCTCGATTCGAATTGATATAACGTTTTAAGCTAGACTTGATTGTTTTTGGTTGTAAAAGTTTAATTGGTATCTATTTCTAATTGACACAAAGCATTTAAAAATGTCAAAATAGAATTTATACTACGTATATGTACTATTCTACAAACATATTGCATTTACCACATTTAAATGCACAAGATACAAAAAAAACTTAAAATAAATCGTAAAATATAAAATGCACGTAAATCGAGACAAACAATGATTATTATACCACTAAAATATAAAATGGGCCTAAACAATATCTAAATCTATACGATTATTATACCACTAAAATATAAAATGGGCCTAAACAATATCTAAATCTATACTATATGATTTGAATCCACTAATTTCCTAAGTCCTATATCTATAAAATGTAAATGTGGTAGACAAATTCTGGCCCAAGAGACATAAAAGCCCAAAATTCAGTAACTAAATGATCCACTACACACTAACAAAAGAGACAGTTACTGATCATAACGATGTGGACTAACAGTGGAACAGATTTAACAGAATTCTATAACGGAAGGACATTCAGATCTAACCTACTGCTAACTCTAACAATACTGGACTAAAAATGTAACAACTAATACCAACATCAGGGACTAAAAATGGATTCTTCCTAATTCGTTTTTATAGTTCTAATCAAACAGATATAAATTGCAAGAATTACACTAAACTAGTAAACAGATATAAAAATGTATAGAACAAACATCAGAAAGGTTAAAAAAATGAGAACGAGAACTAAACTAGAACATATAGTAAACATATTATCAGCTAGCAATTAAAGTAGAAATCAGCAAGAATTACACTACACTACACTACATCAAACTAGCAGATTACACTATAATTGCAAGAAAATCAAACGTGCTTAACCGACACATCCGAAGCCTAGTCCGCTGAGTCGAAAAGCGCGGCGCTGAGCCGGCTTAAAACCAAACACACCTCCTAACTAACTGCTTCTAAGATCGAGCTGAGTCTAGAAACCTGCATAGAAAATGAACGAACAAACGAAACACTGCTCTCGTGGCTTAAGCTACAAATCTGCTGAAAGTAATTACGAGCAGTAGCTTATCCAAGATAAGCTATTTCAATGTATCATATAAGAAAAACCAAACACCACTAATTCAATTGTTCACTTGCAAAATTTGATTAAAACTGCTTAAACTCAAAATCCTATTGTATCTACCCTATCTAAACTGAATGATTAACAGTATTGGCCACTGAAGAAAATCTTCGAAACTCTTATGAACTTGCGGGCTTATGATGCACAATCCGTTATCGAAAACCAATAGAAAAACACAATTAGAACTTTGAAACTTTGAAGTTAAAATCAGACTGTAAACAAAATCTGAAACTATAACATCATAACCACTTCACAATAACAAACATTTAAACTACTCACCACAATTAGAAAACTGAAAATCATTATATCATTTTCTTTTTAAGAACCTCGTGAATAGTAACATTTACGTGAGCAGTGATCTTGAACAAATCTTTTGAATTAGAACTTTAGAACAGTAAGAAAGAAGAGAAAGAAAAACCGTTTATGTAACTGCTTATAACAATCTGACAAGATTATATCTATTTTATATGAACAGTAGAAGAAAGAATAGAAAATTGAATGTAGAAAAGCTTAAACTTCCATTAATGGTTGCAAGAAAAATCAGTTACAACTGAAAACTGAAAGTTTTAACAGAAAAGTAAACAAGATTAACTAACTACTCCTAACTCTAAACTATCTATGTGTAAACTACACCTATGCTAACCGCTTGCAAATGATGGCTTCGTCTCCTTTATATAGGCGTCGAGATGGTAGAAGTGACGTGGTCTATCCAATGAGTGGATGCCACGTGTAAAATACGAGGATACTCGTTCCTCATCTTCAACTGAATTGGGGGTTTCTTTATCCTTGAGTCTTGATCGAATTAAGTAATACCATCATG
This sequence comes from Glebionis coronaria, assembly GCA_025667525.1. Taxonomy (NCBI): domain Eukaryota; kingdom Viridiplantae; phylum Streptophyta; class Magnoliopsida; order Asterales; family Asteraceae; genus Glebionis; species Glebionis coronaria. The sequence continues at coordinate 225,893,601 of CM046876.1, forward strand.
AAGAGGAGAAAAAGATGAATGTTTTTGCTGTTATAAGCTTCGACTGATTCCTCTTGGATCTTCATTGATTCGCGTTTGCAGGTTTAGGTGATAGAAAAGAGGAAGTCGGTTTTGATATTTTCTCTCTCTTCATTTGGGAAGACGAAGACGTGTGTATGTGTTGACCGGTCTTGGTCTTTTGACCAAGATAAGTAAACTTGTTTACTTTCCAAATAATTGCCTTTTAAGTCCTTCATCTTTACTTCTTTAATCAAAAGTGATATAAACTCTTTAGCACATTTCTTTTCATCCTTCATGTATGTAGAAATTTCAACTTAAGCCCTTCATCTTTAGAAGTTTGGCAAATAAGATCCTTGAAGCATCTTTCATCTTTTTCTTCGTCTCTTGTTATGAAAATCCCTTGAAAGCTCGTATTTGTCTCAAATGTACCTATATTACCTGAAAATACACAAACACCAAATACACGCGTAATTCTGATAATTTTCGGTTTAATATAATGTATTTGACAGTGTTTTGAGTGGTTTTTGGATCATTATTGATGAGTGTTTTCACACTTATCATTAGCTAAAGGACAAAATCTCTTAAAACTGCTTCTCGGGACCTCATAAAGTTCATATCTTGGCATAACTCGCTTCACTATTTGAGACCTTTCTCGGACCGATATTTGGCAGCGACTTCATACTTCAAATCTTTGAGAGACGTTCATGAAATTATGGTCTTCTCTTCATAATAGGAATTTCTTCACTTGAAGTTTTTGAGAGATTCTTCATACTTGGACCACGACTTCTTCATTTTTCTCCAATCTTTATTTTGGACTTTGATATACAACGATCCGCCTCCTTTTAGGACTTGGATCTATTTATCCTCATACCTTGCTAGGGTCTTTTCGGATAGACTTCTCCATGATCTTTAGGGGAGTATTTGCTTTTCGTCGTGTGTCTTGATCCTTCATATTGATATTCGACAAATGATTCTTCACATCACTTTTGGATCTTTAGCAACAAACTGTAGCCCTCATGCCTTGTTAGGGCCTTTTCGGACTCGCCAATCTTCGCATCCCGCTTCAATAAATTATGAATTGGCTATGAACTCTAATTAATACCGAGCAACTCTTAAACGATCTTGGGCTAGAAGCTAAGTAACTTTTCAAATCGTACAACCTTATTTATTAAAGATAAATTTATTAACAAGCGATGGGAGAATAGGCTCATAATTAACTCACATAAATTCACGAAAGAATACCAAACTTATAATTAACTCTATCATCTCTCGTCCTCCACAGTTTAAAATCTCAAGGAATGAGACTCGTGGATGCTTAGCCAATTAAATCAAAGTTTTGGGTTTTCGAGTCATCTATAGGATCTTGCAAATTCTTAGACTTTTTCAAGTTTAGAAATCGCATTTTAAAGTTCCCTTGATAAACAACTCTCTAGGATCAATTATAGGAACTTACGAAAAGTTCTTGTTCTTAACCCGTGAGAGTTAAGACTTTCGCGTTTTAAAGCTCCCTAAATAAAAGCCTAGCAAAACTTGACTTAAACACGTTAAGGATACTAGCTAGAGTAGACTTAGATAAGTAAACTCGGTTTGAGTCAAAATATTCACGACTTTGAAAAATTTTAAAACCGCTTTATTAAAAATTTATTCTAGCAAGGAAAGAAAATAATCATAACAAAGGAAAATACAACTATACAACTAGGCCAAAATAGATTAAAATTTTTGAAAAATGTCGAAAGATCAAATTTTCCGGTTAAAAGGAGGACAAATTCATGGAAAAGACCACTTACTTCGATAGAAGTCCCCCCTACACTTGATATAAACATTGTCCTCAATGTTTAAGCATGTGGGAGTAAAATCCCCTACACTTATGACATTGTGCACTTTGTTTAAATCTTGCGAAGGAAAGGACAACTATAGTGATTTCAATGTGAACATATAAGATATGAAATATTGAATCACGAGAGTTTAGGATAGAACCGGGAAGATGGGAACACGGGATCACGGTTCGTCAAATGTCATCAAGAGTGAATCTTTGAAGCTTTAATCCCTACACAGCACAAGAAACAAGACAACAAACACATACGGGGCTCCCCCTACACTTATTATGAAAGCAGTAAAGGATAGATCACGGGTTGCCTCCCGAGAAGCGCTTGTTTTTTATAACCGAGTCACGAGCCTGACTCAACCCAAAAATAGTTCATGGGAAACGTGGTGAGGGATGGAATCATCTTATGAGAGAGGTCCTCACCAAAGTACAGCTTCAAACGCTGGCCATTCACCTTGAAATTGGGCCCATTTGGTTGAGAAAGCTCAATGGTGCCATAGGGAAAGACTTTAGCGACGGTGAATGGACCAGACCAGCGGCTCTTCAACTTGCCCGAGAAGATCTTCAACCGAGAGTTAAAAAGTAATATTTGATCTCCAATGTGGAACTCTCGGTTCTTAATCCTTGCATCATGGATGATCTTGGTCTTCTCTTTGTAGATCAGTGAGTTCTCGTAAGCTTCATTCCTCAGTTCATTAAGCTCGTTGAGTTGAATCTTGCGAAGATCACTGGCTTTATTGATGTCGAAGTTAGCCCACTTTAAGGCCCAGTATGCCTTATGTTCCAGCTCGATAGGTAGGTGGCATGCTTTCCCGTACACAAGACGATAAGGTGTACAACCAATCGGGGTCTTATAAGCAGTACGGAAAGCCCACAAAGCATCATCTAACTTATCGGCCCACGAGGCACGATGCTCTCCCACAGTACGCTCCAGAATTCTCTTTAATCCACGGTTAGAAATCGCGGCTTGACCATTGGTTTGAGGATGATAAGCGGTGGAAAGACGGTGATTGACACCGTACTTAGTCATGACTCTTGCGAATTGATCATTGCAAAAATGAGTCCCGCGGTCACTGATAATAGCACGAGGAACGCCGAATCGAGCAAAGAGCTGCTTCAAAAAGTTCACAACCACCCTCACATCGTTCGTAGGGAGAGCCTTGGCTTCAACCCATTTAGAAACGTAGCCAACGGTTACGAGGATGTACTTGTTCCCTTTAGAAGATGGAAATGGCCCCATAAATTCGATGCCCCATACATCAAAGATTTCACATTCTTGTATGAAATTTTGAGGCATCTCGTCTTTATGTGTAATCTTGCCTTGTCTTTGTCAAGCATCACAATGTTTAACCATGTCGTGAGCGTTACGATAGATGGTGGGCCAATAAAATCCAGAGTCGAACACTTTCTTAGCGGTGCAGTTGGGACCAAAGTGACCACCGGTGGGTCCTTTATGGCATGCGTCAAGGATTTGTACCACTGTCGGCCCATCAACACATCGACGAATAATCAGATCATCACATTGTTTGAAAAGGTAAGGGTCATCCCAGAAATAATGTTCAATATCTTTAAAGAACTTTTTCTTTTGTTGGGACGTGAACCCTTCCTTGAGAATTCCACCCGCTAAGTAGTTTGCAATGTCCGCAAACCACGGGGTGTCATCGAGATTTGGATTGATAGACATTAAGGCCTCGAGGGGAAAAGAATCATTGATCTCTTTGTTCGGATGATTCCCTTGATATGGATCCTCAAGTCTACTGAGATGATCCGCGGCTAGGTTTTCAGCTCCCTTTTTGTCACGAATTTCAATGTTGAATTCTTGAAGGAGCAAAACCCAACGAAGAAGTCTTGGCTTAGAATCTTTCTTAGTCATCAAGTACTTCAACGCGGAATGATCGGTATACACGATGGTGGTAGAAAGGACAAGATAGGGGCGAAATTTTTCAAAAGCATACACTACAACTAAAAGCTCTTTTTCGGTAGTGGTATAATGCAATTGAGCCCCCGTCATTGTCTTGCTAGCGTAATGGATTGGTTGGAAGTGTTTGTTCACTCTTTGGCCCAAAACCGCTCCAATAGCAAAGTCGCTAGCATCGCACATCAACTCAAAGGGTAGCTCCCAGTTAGGGATATCCAAGACCGGTGCCTTAGTTAGCTTATCCTTAAGAAGATTGAAGGATTCAAGACACTCTTTGGAAAATATGGAAGGAGTATCTTTTTCGAAGAGGTGGGTCATCGGGCGAGCGATTTTATAAAAATCTTGAATTAATCGACGATAGAAGCCCGCATGACCGAGGAAACTTCTCACACCCTTCACGGTTGAAGGTGGAGGCAATTTTGCAATAACATCGACTTTAGCACGGTCCACTTCAAGACCAGCTTTGGAGATTTTGTGTCCTAGCACGATGCCTTCTTTTACCATGAAAGGGCATTTTTCCCAATTTAGAACAAGGCGAGTGTCTTCACACAGCTTAAGCATACGTTCAAAATTGGCAAGGAAAGCAGAGAAAGAATCACCATAAACCGAGAAATCATCCGTGAAGACTTCCATAGTTTCTTCAACCATGTCATGGAAGATAGCCATCATACACCGTTGGAAAGTCCCAGGAGCATTGCATAAGCCGAAAGGCATTCTTTTGTAGGCAAATGTTCCATAAGGATAAGTGAATGTGGTTTTCTCTTGGTCTTTGGGATCGATGGGAATTTAAAAATACCCGGAGAAACCGTCTAAAAAGTAGTAATAGTCATTACCCGCTAGACGTTCAAGCATTTGGTCCATGAAAGGAAGGGGTAAATGATCCTTTCTCGTAGCATCATTGAGTTTGCGATAGTCTATACAAACTCTCCACCCTGTAACGAGACGAGTAGGAATCAACTCGTTGTTTTCATTGGGAACAACGGTGATTCCGCCTTTCTTAGGCACACAATGGACGGGACTAACCCACGGTGAATCCGAGATAGGATAGATCATGCCCGCATCAAGAAGTTTGATAATTTCTTTTTTGATAACGTCATGGGTCATAGGATTCACTCTTCGTTGGCTTTGAATAGTGGGTTTAATGTCGTCCTCCATGAGAATTTTATGTGTGCAAAAGTGAGGATCAATTCCACGAATATCGGAGATCTTCCAAGCAATAGCTTTCTTATGATTCTTCAACACGGCGATAAGTCAGGATTTTTCTACTTCTTTTAGGTCCTTTGCGATGATGACCGGTAACTTCTTGTTGTCTTCAAGGAAAACGTACTCGGGATGAGACAGTAGGTCCTTAAGCTCTAAATCCGAAGGATTTTCGATGGAAGGCGTAGTCAAATTCGGTTCATCGATAGAGATATCCTTAGGAGATGGTGGAGAAGTATGGTCCTCATTGAGAAGTTTCTCAATGGTACGAATGTCTTCATCCAAATTGGAGGGAGAATCGTCATATTTTAAGTCCACATCTCTCAAAGTTGCTTCAAATTCTTTCAAGATGAAAGCACTTTCTCCAAATGGAGTTAGTGATGGAGCAATAGAGGCAACAGTCTCAACAATGGGTAGAGAATAAGAACCACTTTTACAAGCGTCTTTGAAATGTTCTTCACAAGCCTCATCAAGAACGTCAATAAAATTAACACTCTCGTTTTCCGAAGGCTGCATAGAAATTCTACCCATGTTGAAGATGATTTTATCGTCACCAACTCTCATGATTAATTCGCCTGCGGCTACATCAATGAGAGTGCGACCGGTCCTCAGCAATGGACGTCCAACGATTAATGGAACACGGGGTCCATCTCGTAGTCAACAACAACAAAATCCGCCGGAAAGGTGAATTTGTCGACACCGACGAAGACGTCTTCGGTTATCCCCACTGGATAAGCAACCGTACGGTTGGCTAATTCCAAATTCATTCGTGTGGGGACTAGCTCGGGGAGAGATAATTGCTTCCAAACACTTAATGGCATTAATTTAATACTAGCACCTAGGTCGGCTAGGGCCATGCAATTCTCTACTCCTGGGAAGTTGCAAGGAATCAAGAAGCGACCCGGATCACCAAGTTTGGTGGGAAATTTCCTTTAGAGAACGGCGAAGCAATTCTCATTAAGTTGGGTCTGAGCAATGTCAAGAAGCTTCTCTTTGTCACTAAGAAGATCTTTAAACATCTTCGCATATTTAGGCATGTGAGCGAGAGACTCAGCAAAGGAGATATTGAAATTCAGTTGTTTGAACATTTTAAGAAAGTTCGAAACCTGAATATCATCCTTGTTCTTCAATTTCTCTTTCCTCAACCTCGAAGGATAAGTTATATTGGTTTGAGATGAAGGCTTTGGGATAGAATTCTCACTCACATCCGTGGGTGGTGGAGGGGTAGAAGTAGAAGGTGGTGGAATTAGAGAAGTAGAAGTTGGAGGAATAGAAGATTGAGGATTCGGAGAAGGAGACTCATTTTCCTTTGTCACAATCACCGGTGTAGGTGTAGGAAGCTCGGGTTCCTTTAAACCTTTTCCACTGCGAGTGGTAATTTCTTTCATCTCCCCTCTTGGATTAGCAACGGTGTTACTCGGAAGAGAACCCGATCCAGAGGCTTGATTACTTAGGAAGAAACTAGCCATCATGTTCCTCAAGTCATTCGTTTGACTTTCCAAAGTGTTTCGCATATCAGCTCGAAGATCATTCCCTTGCTTCACCATATCTGCTTTCATGTTGGCCATTTCCTGCTGAAGATTTTGCACGATCACATCATTAGTCCTCATGTAGGTTTCAACATCTTGGTGTAATGCGGTGGCTTGGTTGGGAGGAGGAGCATGGTAGGCGGGTGGTTGATAAGCAGGTTGTTGGTAAACTTGGTTGTTTCTTTGAGGTGGATATGGGTTTATTTGGTTTTGATATGGAGTTGGAGCACGTGGTTGGGTTTGATTGTTGCGATTGAGGTTGTTTGGGTTTTGTGGGGGAAAACTGGGTGGTGAAAGAAAGTTGTTTGAGCGATAGCTGAGCAAATTGCGGTCACCTTGAGGACGTGCTTGATAGCTTCCTGTAGCATAGGTACCGTTGGCGGCATACACATTTTCCGGATTGTCGTGAGTCGAAGGACAATCGGTGTATGAGTGAGATCCCCCGCATATATCACATGATTGAGTCATAGCATTGGCTTGGGCAGTGATAGCTTTAGTATTATTGGCGGCTTGGAGAGCAAGTGATTCAACAAGCAAAGTAAGCTTATCAAGTCTCTTGTCGCTCTCATTAGTTCTAGCACTAGCCACATTGGTCCGAACACTCTTGGTTTGCACTCTAGATTTGTTCTCAATAATATCCCAAGCGGCATTAGCAGACTTAACCAAAAGATTACCCCCCGAGGCACTATTTAGTGAATCTTGGTCATTCATGCTTAAAGCATTGTATAAAGTATTAATTTGGTGCACTTTGGTAAAACCATGTTGTGGGCATTTTCTTAAAAGTTCTTTAAAACGGTCCCAAGATTCAGTAAAAGTCTCATCGTACTTTTGTTCAAAAGTAATGATTTCATTCCGCAAATTTTATATTTTTTATGTTTTTTCTTAATTTTTTTTTGAATTTTTGAAAATTTTATATATTTTAGGATTTTTGAAATTTTTTTTTTAAGCAAGGAAAATAACGTTCAAAGATGAACGGATCCAAAATCCAACGCGTCTCTCACTAAAAACCTTTAATCTTAACGAAAAGAGCCGACATCGGCGCCATTTAATACAAGGCTTTTTACACCAAGTATAAAATCTTTATCGTCCGATCTCTTCGAATTGATTATTGGTAGAAAGTGTGACTCAATTGTTTTTTGTGGAAGAGAAATGGTTTGGTTGATTATCTATTTTATACTAAAAGCAAATAAATGTGAATGTCGTTGAGTAAAGTAAAAGCTTTAAAGTTTAATCTAAAATGACGAGTTAAAAATAAATGCTAAAAACTTAAAGACAAAATTAGAAAATTACTTGAAAACTTAATAAGTCTAAAACTTGAAAATTTTATAAAAACAAAAAACTAATCCCATCGGAATGCCAAATTGGAATATACTGATCGGAATGTGTAACAGGAAGCGATCGGAATATACTCAAAAAGGGAAGTGATCGGAATGTATAAAAGGAGACTGATCGGAATATCAATATGGATTTGTTGTCGGAATAAGGCAAAACTTAATTCAATCGGAATACATCTAAAACCAACAATCGGAATACATGAAATCGATTCAAATCGGAATAAGATAAAATCACTCTAATCGGAATGTCAAATAAATCATGCAGTCGGAATGTAAGAAAGGAATTCTAGATCGGAATACTATACAAAAACTTACGTCGGAATGTCAAAGAATCCCCACAATCGGAATATTAAACCCTAATCCGATCAGGGTGATCGGAATGATGGTGCAGTAATCGGAATGCTTAATCAGAAAAGGGTTTACCCTTTTCCGATTATCAAGTGATTCGTAAATAAGCTAAGTGATAAGCTATAATGATAAGCTAACACCAAAACTTAACCAAACCAGTGATGAAATAAACTAAATAAGCTCGAATAACAACTTTTCCAAACTTTAAATAAGCAATCTTTTTAAATCAAACCATAAAAAATGAAACTTTAAAAAAAACTTTTAAAAAGTAAATAAGCTAAAAATACAAATAAGCCAATAAGCACAAGGATCTTAAAGCTTAACCGTATGAAAGCTTAAGTATGATAAAAATACGAACTTTTTAATCCTTAAAACATCAAGATCAAACACGGATCATCAACATTTCGGATCAAAATTAACTAGAATAAAGAAAGGTAGAAAGAGATTAAAGATTAAAAGCTTAAACTTGAACTTGATTAATGGAATCCAAATACAAAAAGTTTAAAACTTGAAAGATTAAAAGAAAGAAAAGATAAAAACTTAGTGAGAGAAAGTTTGGAACTTTCTCTCTCTAAAAACTAGAAAGGAAAAATTAAAAATGAAAAATAGCTAACTCCCCTCCTAATGTGACTAGGAGGGTATTTATAGGGAAAATGGGAAGTGCATGTGTGGTGTGCTTCCTTCTTTCTTTTCTTCTCGACTCGATTTAATTCTTTGTCTTTTCTCGATGTCGTCTCGGGATTTGAACTTGTCTTAATAATTTTCTTCTTTAATTTAGACTTGAGTTCTTCGACTTCATTAAAACTTCCGTCTTTAGACTTTTTCTTCGATAAATCCTCAGAATAGGTCTTGGACATCCGTTCTTTAAGCACTCTTGATCTCTTGACTTCGTCTTTTCTCGTTTTCTTCGATAAAAGCCCGTGAAAGCCCGTGTTTTCTTCCTTTTTCATCTTTTGGTCCTAAAACACAATAAAAACACAAACCACGCATAATTCCGACTTTTACGACATAAAATACACGTTTTGGTCTTGTTAATATTTGAAATAAGTGGTAAAAGGATAAGTGTTTTCATACTTATTACGTCGCGGACGTCGCTTCTTTTGATCTAAAGGTTTTAATTCTGATTATGATTTAGATGTTATGGTTCATATATGATGATATTAGGGTATAGAAATGATCATTTTTATGGTTGGTTTTGATCAAAAAGTTGATTTTGTACAAGATTTTAATGGTCATTTTATAACAGTAAGTAAAGTGTAAAATCCGAATTTTATGTTTTGAAAATGACTTAACTTATAGCCTAGGGTTGTAGATAATTTTATTAGCTTCGATTTGATATAAGGTAGAGCTTCTAGCTCCAAACTAGCGCGAAGTTATGATGTTTTGAATGATCGTGTACCGGGAGACGAGTATCGACACTACATATAGTTGTTGTCGATATTTGGATCAAATCTCGGGGACTCTAAATGGAAGTTTTGAAATGTGTAACCTACTGATAATTAGGTGTTTACCTTATAGGTTGAGTTTATTTTATAACCCGAGTGTCGGTTTTCTAAACGGAGTCGTTTAAATAAGTTAAAACGGTTGTATGAAAAATTAACTTAAATCTGTCAAGATTTTGTAGTTTGAAAATGAGTCGGGTAAAGGACTTTAAAAGTAATTTCATTTGATAAACTTGTAGGAGGACTTTCTATATATAGTAAGTTAGTTTATAGAGTCGTTTCATAAACGGTTGACAAGTTTAAAAGGGGTAAATAAGCTAGTACATGTAGTATGTACCGGCGGACTTTGTTAAAAGTATAAAATGGTAAAGTAAATGTGTAGTAATGTATAATGAAGTTATTTATATCGTTTTATCTCGAGTTTATCGTGACTTTATGAGTTTCAGTTTGATGTTGTTATATATGATTTATTTCTCGAGTCATTACTAATGAACGCGCCTTATTTAATAGGTAGCGGTTCTCGTGTTAGAAAGGCATCCATTATCATCGACGATCATCTCGCTAGATCTCTTATATTAAGGTGAGTCTGTAGCCTCGCTTTTTTATGCTAGCTACTAAATGTTTTATACCCGCGAGGGGGATACATGCTATTTGAAAATAAATGATCACAAGTCATGATTAATTGTTGGACCCGAATGTTGCCTAAAGTTGATTTCACTGTATTGAGTAACTTGTTGCTAAAGACCCTAAATTCATGAGCCGTTAACTATCTTCTGACTTGATGTTGTTAGTCGGGAATAGCCACTTATTCTAATGATAGTACTATTGGGTTGACCACCCTATCTGAGACCAGGGCATTACTATGAGTAACCCGCTGGGAAGGATAAATTTACGTGAATAAGATTGTGGTATTCTAGCAACTGATACCCTAGAGGGGCAATGGTTTTATTCTAGTCATGCCGACATTTGGCGTGGGTGACTATTTGGTTAAGGGGTCGGTGTCATGAGCTTAAATACAATGTTTGTTTATCATTATTATAATTGCCTTGAATATAGATTGTGTGTACGACAATTCTATAAATGATTATGATTGATTTTATTCTTGTGTTCAAATGTGATTTGATAAACCTATAGACTCGCTCAACAATATTGTTGACTCGTTTTATGCATGTATTTCAGGTAATAGGAAGTGATGGAGCATGGAGCTTTGCTGTGGAGGTTGTGGCTTGGCTTTTGGAAGAATGTTGGTCTAAAAACTGTTTCTACCTTTTACTGTTGAACAATTTACTTTATGTTGATGTACTGTACTAAACTTGTTGGTTGTTGGTCGAGATCCATGGGGACTAAACACTTTACTCTGGTGTCATGTCAGTATAATTTGGGATGAAATTTGTGAAAATCCGTCAATTTATGGTTGATATTTTATTCTCAAATATTATTTAAAAACAATATTTTAATGTTATATTATGAACTCACTTATTTTTGGGAAGAAATTTGGATTTACGTCTTGAAGTAGCATCGACTACGTCTAAACCGGAGGATTCTACGTTACGTGCTTACGTTTACATACACCGTTTTGGTGACAGTCTGACATTTCAGGAAATAAATTTATCCGTGAATATTATTTTGGGATTTTAATTTTGAGTTGGTTCATAAACTCACAAATTTACGAGAAGAGATTAGGACTTACGATTTTAATTTAACGTCCTTTACGACTAAACCGGAAACCTTAGGATTACGTATTTATGTTTTCGAACTCCGTTTTTGATGAGACAATTTTTATTAGATTCGCTTTGTGTCGTTGATTCATAATTTATGAAAACGTTTTTTGTAAAGCGACCTGAGGGCACACAAATCGAGGAAACTAGAATCAAGCAATACCCGTAAATTAGCGGGATGGGACAAAACAAGTTTATCCCACCCCACTAACTAAAAAGGACAGCCAAAGGGACACCACATCATTTGATGTGGCACCTTTGTAACAACATAGCTTACACTTGTTGCTTAAGGCTTACAAAATAAGCTACTAACAACAAAACCACAAACCACACTCATCTAAACCATTTCCCACAATCCTTACATGTAAACCACCCTAAAACTCTCTCTTCCTCTCTCTAAATTCGTCCCACTCTCACACAAAACACCCTCATTTGATCAATTTAACCATGAAATCATGTGTTATTCATACACATGATGAAGGAATCTTGAAGCTCTATTGACTGATGGTCATTTTAACATCCAAGGAGAAGTTTTGTTGGTGTCTTGGGGCTGATTTTCCACAAGATGTTCATGAAGATAGGTGATCTTGAAGTTGATATTGGTATATCACAAGTTTTGCCATCAAAATCCAAACCTTGTTCATCAACCTCATCTTTTCATCAACATGGTGGTATAAGGATCATTCTTCCTATCCTTCTTGTTATTTTGATTATGTAATCTTGTATTTTCTTTTACTTATGTATATGTATATGATGATGAATGATGATTAAAAGTATTATGTGGGGATTTGGTGTTGATAGATTTGATTAAAAAGACAAGAATCTACATGAAAAAGTGTTAAAATCATGATGTAAGGACTAGGCTGTATAAAACAGTGAAGAAACTTATGATAAACTGTTAAAATGGCATAGATTATTAAAGAAACAGTAAGGTATATGATTTTTACACATGTGGTGAGTTCATAGCCTCGCACTCTTTTAAATGTTTTTATGAAATGTTTTATAAACTCGCGAGGAAGATAACATGTTAGTTTTGATAAAATAGGACACCATTTGTCCCGATTATTTGTTTATTGATTTGGACCCGAATGATTGTATGACCCGATAAATGATCAAATGACCCGATAGATGAAATGAAATGGATTATTAAAGTTAGGTTATATCACTAAAAGTCCCATTAGCATGAATTGTGAACTACCGGGATTTGGTAGACGCTTATGCATATAATAGTACTATTTGGGGACGATCACCCCAGTTCGGGCCTTGACGGTTGATCCCCGTCGTGCCACATTGATTGGTAAGCGAATTTATGTATGAGAAGATTTACACAAGCGTGATTATTGTGACGACACGCTAATTTAGATGGGCAAATTGAGTTTCAGGCTAGCTAACCGTTGTTTGGTATAGTACGGTAACAATGTCATGCGGCTTATAATAATCCAATAGAGAAAATACTGCTTTATGCATTGAATTACGTTATATTGCCTGACTAGCAGTACATGGTCTTATTATTGATTCTATGTTCGTGTTTTGGTTTTACATAACCATATTCATATAACGGATTTTATTTAATCTATACAACGTTATAAAACGTATTGTATGATGTTTTTACGACAATGGTTCGTATAATGATTTTTAAGACAAATGCCTATATTATGATTTTGATAAGGATTTCTATAAAATGACTTTGGCTATTTTATGGCCTATTAAAATGATTTGTACAAAATGATTTTCGGTAATAATTTTATACCGATGTTATATTGATGGATTTCATTAAACTCTATGAATTCACTCGGCGTTTTCGCTGACCTTTTCTTTTAACATGTTTTATCTCAGGTACTTGAAGGTAATTCTCGGGAAGACAACAAGAATTCATGCCCCGCACTTAAATAACAATTTCCATTCAAATCTTTTGTAAAATTGTATGAAATGACTATAACTTGGGACCTATGTAAATTTGATATTTATGAATGGAAATGCTTTATTATTAAACGACGCGATTTTTAAACGTTGTCTATGATGTGAGTAATGTGCTATCCCGTAACACCAACGAGTCTTCCGCTGTATTGAATTGTGTAAATTTGGGGGTGTTACATTTTGGTACCAGAGCTCTCGTTATAGAGAACGAAAGATTTTTAAAACCAAGGTTTTGAATAAAATTTTTCAAAATCTTTTAACTATAAACATTTTTCTCAAAATGTCTAAAAATCTTTTGACTATAACGGTGCCGAAGAATTCCCGAGTTACCGACAAGGCCAGACTGAGAAGTGTTATTTTAATATATATATATATAACTTGGATTATATATATATATATATATATATATATATATATATATATATATATATATATATATATATATATATATATATATATATATATATATATATATATATATATATATATATATATATATATATATATATATATATATATATATATATATATATATATATGATGTAATTTTATTACATGATTATTTGACGATTATTTTGATATTTATACGAGGTATTTATACGACGTAGATTGTCACAAGGAACCCTAAATCCCCTAGTAAATTAATCGAAGCTATTCTCGTAGGAATTCTAGCTATCCTAGATCTAAACCAAGTTGTGGATATCTATGATCCCAACAAATGGTTTATATTCGTAGAAATGTTGATATTAGTTGATTGTGATATTAAAGAAGAATTGGCGAGATTAAAACTGATATCGATGTCATGACGATCTTTCCTTATAGAGTGGAGTTTGACAAAACGTTACCACCTGGAAAGGTGTCATCTGATTCAGTGTCACCCAATTATTAAATTTGAAATCGAAAGGGTGAACGTTGCACTTGAGGCTGTCATTGGAACCATTACCCAAAAGCCTCATGCCACTAGTACCTTTCCGAGAAGTCTAATTGAATGTGTGAGTCATTTCATACAAGTGACTCATTTGATAATTATTGTTGTAAGAGCTATAGGATTGGAAATTAAGTGTTGTTCGTATCGAGCTTTTATTGTCCTATTAAGGTCTAAAAATAAAGTTGAAAGTGTTGGAGAATGAGGTAAAAGATCGCATTGAGTATAAGATTGATTGAAACTTAAATAAAGTAAAATTTAACTTGTACCGAATATGAGATTATTAAGAGGAAGTTGTTAAGTTCTATGATTGGATAATAAGGTTTTAAATGATTGTAGGTTCGTGTTAAGGGTTGTTCCTAGGCCATTGTCCAATGACGAGGATGCCCAGTGTCCAATAAATATATTAAAGAAATCTTCTTCTGAATTGGGACTGATGGATCTTCCGGGACAGGTGGGACACCTAATGACTCTTTTAGATTAGTATTCATTGTGGTATCTTTTAAAAATAATCCCTAACTTAACTGAGACATCAGTTGGTAGGATGAGTTCTTGGAATTGTATGACATAGTGACACATAATGTGTTACGGTGCAATTTAGACTTGTTTGTGATTAATGAAAAGACTACATTTGATTGCTAAATTCTACATGTATCAATGTTATCTATCTTTTATTGCTTCATCCTAATGTTCACATTAGTGATGCAACCATTGAACAAGTACTCATCTCGATTTGAGTTACGTTGTGGATTCTTCTTTTTGAGTGCCATCGAGGTCATGTACCTCATGATTAATTGGCTAAGCTCATTTCCTATTATATTGTGGTTAGTTCTTGGTAAACAACTTTTCATCACTCTTCTGCAGATCACTCATTGTTTTTATAAGATAAAACAGTATCCTTTGAGAAAATTGAATTTTTATCACTATATGGATTATTTAAAAGTGAGACTTATAAATAATCGTTATCGAAATGAAGTTGTTTATAAAACACCTAAACTTAATTGTTTTCATAACAAAGAAAATCTCTGTAAATTTATTTTTGATTCTTATTTAAGAATTAAGCATGAAAATGTTTTTATTATAAACATGATGATAAAATTTTGACGAACTGAGTATTGCATCGTTAATCTTGAAATTGTATATAGTTGCGCGCCTACATACAATTTGGAATGGACCATGCAAGGCTGATTAGTAGTCACCATAAAACTGATTAATAAACACTACATTTTCTTTGAAGATTGTGAAAGATTAAATTTTATGACATCTGCGAGAAGTGAAAAATAGGGACATAGTGTTAGGGACACCTACATATGTGCCTATAGCATCTATTCTTCTGAGTCGAATTTACTCATCTGTGGAAATTGTCTTATTTGACAATTGATATTCCCTTCTTGTCCAATTCTCCCGTGGTGAGATTCTTAGGAAAAGTATCTGATTACCGAGTGTTGATACCCGATTGGATGTATCGACGTTCCTATCATTTCTTTTGATTTGATTTCATTTGAATGACCTGGGTAACGATCCGAGGAGCTTTCGAATGCGTACTCAAATTATGAAAGCATGAGATATATTCATATTCATTAAATGTTTTCGTCTGTATCTGATTTGAAATTCTCTCGCGTAGATTATGCGTTGACCTTACCCTTTTAAGGATAGTTATGCCTCTAGATATCCTTGAATTTGTGAAGGATTATGAGTTATTATTAGTCTTTTGAGAAGTTCACATCTTATCAACGGTAATGAAACTGGAAAGTCGATAGTGCCAGTAGAATGGATTGATTGATTATGACATGATGACATTGTCTTAATTGATGGGAACTCGAATAGAATTCCCCTAAACGATAAGATGTTGATTATCAAAAGTGATCTAAATAATTCTTGATGGATGACCATATCCTACATCTAGACTTGAAATTATACTGTGAATGGTTATGAATTAGTCATAGATATTATAATCTAGAAAGAACCTAATATGAATTTACTAAAAGATGTTTCTGTTATCTGAAACTTTATAAGGTATTTGTTGGTAAATTACCTAGACTTTTGCCATTAAGGCAAGTTGAAATTGGTATTGATTATATTCCCGTTGCTGCACCTGTGACATGTGCATTGTACGTCAGCACCATCTAAATTAAAAGAATTACCCTACAACTGAGGGAGTTGTAGGAGAAGACTTTTATTCTACCAAGCTCGTCATCATGAAGAGCTATGGTTTTATCATCCCTTATATTTGTTTAATTACCGTAAACTAATTAAATTGACGATTAAAATCTATATCCACTACCTAAGATGATAGATTGTTCGATCATTTACAAGGTTCTAGTGTATGTTCTAAAAATTTGATCCACGACATGGTTATCATCAACTTCGCATCTGCGAAAAAGATTATCTATTCCAATCACTACATCCAGAACTTGTAATAAAGATTACGAGTTTTACGTGATGTCGTTTGGATTGAGTAATACACATGTAGCATTCATAAATTTGGTGAATCACGTGTGTAGGCTCTAATTTGATAAACTCATGCTCGTGATCATTAAGGACCATTTGTTTGTTTATAAGAATAGGGAAGAGTTAATAATCATTTATAGATTGCCCTGAATTGGCCGAACAATGAAAACTTGTACCTTGAATAATTAACATGTGATTTAAGACTTAATCCTTTATATTAATTGATCATCTGATTAATAGATAATGGAATATATTGAATCTTCAAAAATTAGAACCATTAAGGCTTTGGGTTTTACCAAAAAGAAAATGGAAATATGTTTTGACAAATGTTTTAATAAAGGATTTTTAAGGGATTATTCCCTTATACACAAATCGTTTAACTAAACTCCTGTTTAGGGGTAAATGTTTGTGCATACCTCAAGACAACCTAAGAGGGATTGAGGAAACCGTTAAACCATGGCTTAAAATTTCAAACGACACTTTTTGCTTTTCAACTAAGAAAATTTTGACCAAAGTATAACCAAAGATTTTTTTTAAACATTTACGAATCTTATTAATTATTTTCGATAAATCAGCAAAAATTGTGTTAAATAAATTCAAATTTGTTTTAAACATTTTATTATAATTGGTCGAACTAAGAAATTTAAACTTTTAACGTTTACCTTTCATAAAAACTTAATATTTATTGTTAATTTACGTGTAATAATTATCGACGCTTTAAAACGTCGGATCAAGCAAAACTGAAAAAATAATAGTTGAGATAGAACTAAGACTTAGAAAATATGAAGGAATAATTTCTGAATAAATACGGTCATGATATTTATTTCATCGAGGAAGGTGAATATAATTACTGACACATTATGTAGAAAAGATAAAGAACCAATTAGGACATGTTCCTTAATAATGAAGGTGCAAAATAAATTGCCGAACAATATAAAAATACACAATGATTGTAAAAAGGATAATATAGATCATAAAGAGGGGTTCGCGGCTAATGTGAACCATCAAAATTGAGAAGCCGATGGCGTTGAATGTATAACAGGCCACTTGAGGTTGCCTAAAAATGGAGATTTTGAGATATAGTTATGTTGGAATCTTGTAAGTATAAGTATTCTATTCCTGTCATTTCTGATTAAATGTATCTTTATCAGAAGAAGTTGTACTGATCTCAAGTTATGAAGGCAGACATCGCCTCATACATTAGTAAACATCTAACTATTGCAAAGGTTATCGTCTGAAGTTTGAATCGATTTGGGTCATCGTCGACAGACTGGCCAAATCTGCTAATATCATTCTCGTTAATGATAAATTCTTGATGAAGAAATTGACTCTTTTGTATTTAAAGGAGTTGTGTAAACATGGTGCACCTGTATCGATCATCTCTATCAAGATCCTCGCTTCGCATCGAATTTCTAGAGATTTGCTCAGAAGTCATTGAGAACGAATCTTGATGAGAGTACTGTGTGCCACCCCAATCAAAGGGACGAGGTAAAGTAACAATACAAAATACTATAAGTGTTGTTCTATGCTTGAATGATTGACCTTTAGTAATGAACCGTATAATCATTTTCATTCGGAGAGATTATCATTGAAAACTATCGTGTTAGGATCGAGATCGAATCTTGTGAGGATATATATTAGAGCATCTGTAAGCAGGAGTTGGGATGAAGACACCCGACATACACCCATTGTGAGTTGGACATGTCTTTTAGGTTTAAGGTTTCCTATGATGGCAAACCTAACCTTACAAAATACTCGACCCGTGAGACCTGAAATGATTGTTGAAATTAGGATCTGATTATTGACTTCCGGTAGCGGGCAGGAGGTTATGTGAATATGAAATGTAGATCTTGAAGTGCCAGATGGGTAGCGAAGTTATGCCAAAAAAAAAATCACCTTGGAAAAATGAATATACGATCTGAAAGATCATGGGAATTAAGTCCCCGTTATATGGGACCATTGAGATGTAAAAAGATTGGTTTGAAAGGCATATAAGCTGGATCTACCTTAGGACTTCAAGAGCTGCGTGAATTACGTTTCGTATATAGAACTTGATAAAATGTCTATCAAGTGAGAATCTGATCACTTCTTGATGAAGTTTAGATCGGCGAAAAGTTGCATTCATCAAAAACCCGTGAACATCATGGATAGAGAAAGTAAGTCAACATTAAGCCTGATCTTATTCCCGTAGTTATGTTTGATGAAACTCGCGTATTATAATGAATTACACTTGTGAGAAAAGATCGAATGTGGAGGAAATACCCACATGGCTTTAACTCTATAAGAAGCGAGTAGTAAGGTAAGATGATCTTTGAGGACAAAGATCCTGTTTAGGAGTAAATGCTGTGACAATCTGTCAATTTATGGTTGATATTTTATTCTCAAATATTATTTAAAAACATTATTTTAATGTTATATTATGAACTCATTTATTTTTTGGAAGAAATTTGGATTTATGTCTTGAAGTAGCATCGACTACGTCTAAACCGGAGGATTCTACGTTACGTGCTTACGTTTACATACACCGTTTTGGTGACAGTCCGACATTTCAGGAAATAAATTTATCCGTGAATATTATTTTGGGATTTTAATTTTGAGTTGGTTCATAAACTCACATACGAGAAGAGATTAGGACTTACGATTTTAATTTAACGTCCTTTACGACTAAACCGGAAACCTTAGGATTACGTATTTACATTTTCGAACTCCGTTTTGATGAGACAATTTTTATTAGATTCGCTTTGTTCCGTTGATTCATAATTTATAAAAACATTTTTCGTAAAAAGACCCGAGGGCACACAAATCGAGGAAACTAGAATCGAGGAATACCCGTAAATAAGCGGGATAGGACAAAACAAGTTTATCCCACCCCACTAACTAAAAGGGACAGCCAAAGGGACACCACATCATTTGATGTGGCACCCTTGTAACAACATAGCTTACACTTGTTGCTTAAGGCTTACAAAATAAGCTACTAACTACAAAACCACAAACCACACTCATCTAAACCATTTCCCACAATCCTTACATGTAAACCACCCTAAAACTCTCTCTTCCTCTCTCTAAATTCGTCCCACTCTCACACAAAACACCCTCATTTGATCAATTTTAACCATGAAATCATGTGTTATTCATACACATGATGAAGGACTCTTGAAGCTCTATTGATTGGTGGACATTTTAACATCCAAGGAGAAGTTTTGTTGGTGTCTTGGGGCTGATTTTCCACAAGATGTTCATGAAGATAGGTGATCTTGAAGTTGATATTGGTATATCACAAGTTTTGCCATCAAAATCCAAGCCTTGTTCATCAACCTCATCTTTTCATCACTATGGTGGTATAAGGATCATTCTTCCTATCCTTCTTGTTATTTTGATTATGTAATCTTGTATTTTCTTTTACTTATGTATATGTATATGATGATGAATGATGATTAAAAATATTATGTGGGGATTTGGTGTTGATAGATTTGATTAAAAAGACAAGAATCTACATGAAAAAGTGTTAAAATCATGATGTAAGGACTAGGCTGTATAAAACAGTGAAGAAACTTATGATAAACTGTTAAAATGGCATAGATTATTAAAGAAACAGTAAGGTATATGATTTTTACACATGTGGTGACTTCATAGCCTCGCACTCTTTTAAATGTTTTTATGAAATGTTTTATAAACTCGCGAGGAAGATAACATGTTAGTTTTGATAAAATAGGACACCATTTGTCCCGATTATTTGTTTATTGATTCGGACCCGAATGATTGTATGACCCGATGAATGATCAAATGACCCGATAGATGAAATGAAATGGATTATTAAAGTTAGGTTGTATCACTAAAAGTCCCATTAGCATGAATTGTGAACTACCGGGATTTGGTAGACGCTTATGCATATAATAGTACTATGTGGGGACGATCACCCCAGTTCGCGCCTTGACGGTTGATCCCCGTCGTGCCACATTGATTGGTAAGCGAATTTATGTATGAGAAGATTTACACAAGCGTGATTATTGTGACGACACGCTAATTTAGATGGGCAAATTGAGTTTCGGGCTAGCTACCCGTTGTTTGGTATAGTAAGGTAACAATGTCATGCGGCTTATAATAATCCAATAGAGAATATACTGCTTTATGCATTGAATTACGTTATATTGCCTGACTAGCAATACATGGTCTTATTATTGATTCTATGTTCGTGTTTTGGTTTTACATAACCATATTCATATAACGGATTTTATTTAATCTATACAACGTTATAAAACGTATTGTATGATGTTTTTACGACAATGGTTCGTATAATGATTTTTAAGGCAAATGCCTATATTATGATTTTGATAAGGATTTCTATAAAATGACTTTGGCTATTTTATGGCCTATTAAAATGATTTGTACAAAATGATTTTCGGTAATAATTTTATACCGATGTTATATTGATGGATTTCATTAAAATATATGAATTCACTCGGCGTTTTCGCTGACCTTTTCTTTTAACATGTTTTATCTCAGGTACTTGAAGGTAATTCTCGGGAAGACAACAAGAATTCATGGCCCGCACTTAAATAACAATTTCCATTCAAATCTTTTGTAGAATTCTATGAAATGACTATGACTTGGGACCTATGTAAATTTGATATTTATGAATGGAAATGCTTTATTATTAAACGACGCGATTTTTAAGCGTTGTCTATGATGTGAGTAATGTGCTAACCCGTAACACCAACGAGTCTTCCGCTGTATTGAATTGTGTAAATTTTGGGGTGTTACAAAATTTATCTTTTTAGACCTTTTATGAAAATCATGTTTATATTTATGTGTAAACGTCTCACTTTTGAGTCGTTCAATATACCTTGTGTGATGATGCTTGTGTCTAGCACCCAATTGTGTATTTCCGCTGTGCAATGTAAATTGGGGGTGTTAGATCTTAATAAGCTATAATTAATTATAGCCGTGAGTTAGAAGCTCATATTAATGCTTATGACTTGCATGCAACCTTGTAAAACATCTAGATCTCATTTGGTACATCACATAAAATAAATTATAAGCTTTATTTTTTTATTAAGATTTAAAACTAAATATGGATAAGCTAATAATAAGCTTATAAGAAAATCCTAGATTAATACTTACATAAAATGAAAAGTAGTATTAATGGACTAATTAAGCCCATGCAATATTAGCCCAAGACTTAATAGACCCAATAAGCCCATTTAGTAAATCTTAGTATCCTAATGAACTTAAGATTATACTTAAACCCATTTAAATAATTAATGGACTTAAAATGTATTTAAGCCCAATAATTGTTTTAAAGGCCCCTTTAACAAGTTAGTGGACTTAAAATATATTTAGGCCCACTAAATGGCCCATTAGATATTTTAGCCCATTTAATGAACCCATATAATGTTCTAAATGTTTAAATAAAAGTTTTATAATAAAATATAACTAATAAAAACTTTTGGATTAAAATGACAATCTATAAAACTTAAGGACTAAAACCGTCACTTATGAAACTTGTTTTGATATATTATTAAACACAATGACAGAAATTGTAATTATCCAAAAGTCTAGGGTTTAAAAAATACCATCCATGGCATATTAAACCCTAGGGACCATTTTGGAAAGTTTCTAAAAGTCATTTTGTCATTTTATAACCCTAAGGACGATTTTGGTAATAATCTGAAATTTAAAGAAGCCCTAGGCGATGTTTTTGTCATTTTATTAAAGTTAGAAAACCTAAATATAACTAGGGGGACTATATCTGCCCTAAGCCGAAACTTTAACAAGCCCTAGGTACCAAATGTTTAAAATCCGAAAGTTATAATTTGTTTAAAATATGGAGGGACTAGTTTTTCCGTGTACCGAAACTTTAACAAGCCCCAACCCTAATTCTATTTTAAATTTAGTAAAACTTGATTAAAACCTAAACCATAAGGATTAATGCATAAATTCTTAAACTTGTAATTAATAAATTATTTTATAAATTTTAAATAATTTATGGGAACTTTTAAGTTAAATAAAATATTTTATTTTATTTTTCAAAAATAAAATATTTATACTTTTGCCTTATGAAGTAAATTGTATAAACATTATGGATATATATTACTAATACATGAACTCATATACTTTTAGGAAATAAAATTTATATGAACGTTAAATAAATTGAATACTAATATTTAAGTAGAACATTTTTACGTTTACTTAATTATGAAACTTAATAGTAAGTTTAAATGGATGATTATAATACATGAATACAAACGTAAACTAATATTTAAGTAGAACATTTTTACGTTTACTTAATTATGAAACTTAATAGTAAGTTTAAATGGATGAGTATAATACATGAACTACGAACGTAAACTAATATTTAAGTAGAACATTTTTACGTTTACCTAATTATGAAACTTAATAGTAAGTTTAAATGGATGATTATAATACATGAACTACGAACGTAAACTGATATTTAAGTAGAACATTTTTATGTTTACTTAATTATGAAACTTAATAGTAAGTTTAAATGGAGGATTATAATACATGAACTGCGAACGTGAACTAATATTTTAAGTAGAACATTTTTGTTTACTTAACTATGAAACTTATATAGATAAGTTTAAATGGATATTTTTAATACTTGTACTACGGTTATTTAGATAAATGCTCTAGCATTAATGAACTGATTAAAAATTTGTATAAGCATACACATATGTTCTTTGTACTATCTATTAAGATTGTACTATTTGATTATGCATAACTTTTGGCGTGAGCATTATTTGGATATTCGTGTTATACAGCTATTGCCAACTCCCAGGTGAGTTTACAGCCCCATATAAACTATTGAAAACTTTACCTCTACGAGGGAGTAAACATGCAACTATTTTAAAATGGACATAACTGAATTGTATAAACTTGACTATGATTGATTATTATAAAATTGTTAAATTATTGTAAGTCGCCCGAATGTTATAAATAGATCTATTAGGGATTGACCATCCCCATCTAGGTAAGTCATGCTCACCGTGCCTTGGCCGGGACAACAGATGTATACCATATTGTAATTGGGTTTGGGTGTCTTTTTGTAAGACACTACGTCCTCATCTGTTGAGGAATATGGAAGGTTAAGCTTCGGTTTCGAGTAATAGCAAATGTAATCTACTTTTTAGTAAGAATGCTTTGTGCATTGTACATCTATGATTAATGTATGTCCAAACTAATTATTGTTAAACATGTAAATTCACCAACTTTATGTTGACCCTCTAAGCATGTTTATCTCAGGGAAATGAAGTTAGAACGTGGTGTGTGCATGGACTCAAGCATCTATGAAATCTGCATTGTAGGAATCGTCAAGGGTTCTATTTGGGAAACATAAACACTTCTTATGACATGTTAAAGATAATTTTTTTATTAATTTTTTTAATAATCATGTAATCTGTTTCGAATAATCCTTTATCTTATGCTCTATGGACTATGTGCTATCGATCCACCCTTGTGACATCTCCGTTGATAATTCCGCATATTTTGACCCTACCCGGGGTATCACACACTACCAACACTAAATCTTCATACCAGTTTCTAAATACGTAACAAACATAAGATCATAAATCTACGGTTTGTAGAAAAACCCTAAACCAACGATTCTAGCATCCATAAACATAAACAAAGGCATCAAGTAGCATTCATGGAACGTATGTCTATACAAGGGTTCATCATCGATCCATGGATCGACTCACCAAAGCATGTAGAGACAGCAAACACTCATCTTTTCAGAATTAGGGTTTGCTTGAAAAACCCTTTTCTGCTGTCAACTTTAAGACTGAATAAGTTTTTCTTGGAGACAGATATAGAGAATCCCTCTGGTGGATATCTAGATACATGTGTGTAGAATGCACACAAAATTTTTCGTGATGATCCAATGGTTCAATAAAAAGTTATGGTCTTCGGAATACTCCTGTGCACACAAAATCTCCCAGAAAAACCCTAGACGGATTATTCTTTTCTTCTCAAAACACTAACACCTTGTTGGTCCTAGAAAAATGAGCCACGAGGCTCTGATACCAACTGTGAATCCCAAACTTAAATCGATTAACTTTGTGTTAACAAGATTGAATCAAGATTAACACTTAGAGAAACTTTGTGTTATGAAACAATCTAAGTATTATGCGGAATTTAACACTTAGAACAAGAACACACAAAACAGAATAACCCAAACTTTCACTTTGATTGATTATCAAAACTTGCGTACAATGAAAGTGGAAAACATATATTTAACTAAAACCTAAAGGCCTCCTTCTATAGATTAAGGAACCTTATATAAGAGTCTACGTATCAACTATTTTAGGTAAAGATAAACATAGAAAATACAATGTCGAACATATCTTTACTAAAAGTACAAAACGTTTAGACTAAGTATTCTATCAGTGGTAGAACTTCTTCTTGTCAGCGCCTCAATATCTCTTGTCAGTGTCCAGTTGTCAGCGCCTTATTATCTCTTGTCAGCGTCTAAGTTCTTCTTGTCAGCGTCCTAGTGACTTAGTTATTTTTATTCCTAACGGGTAGAGAAATCTATCTTGGGTTGAGCTTGTCACAAAACATTCAATGTTTTAAGCTCAACACAATGACTTGTCATCACTTTCAGATTGAAACCCAGATCTATATTCACGGGGGAGTGTACGATTTAGTGCGCTTACCCTTAGCAAAAGAAGAGAAATCTTCTTACACTTGAGTGGATTTGTTAAGACATTCAAAGTCTATGAACTTAAGTTTATGCTTTAGAAAAACCTCTTCGCCAAAAAGAAATAGAGTTTTTCAAAAAGCGTTGAACACAAATTTTTCAAGAGTTTTTTCAATGATTATTCAAAATCTTTCAAAAATGGAGTGTTCAACAACTCCCATCCTCAAAAAGCAAAATGTGGATCACATCCTCACAATGACAGTTCAATTGGATCAATTTTTGAGGGGGAGCGTCTCAAATTATTCATGCTAGTAAGACACATTTTTCTCCCGAAGATTTTTAATACTATTTTTTGAAATATATTTTAAACAAATTTGATATCTCTAATATCAAAAGATTTTATATATTAGAGATAGGGAAGAAAATTTGATTAAAATGCGATTTATTTTGCAAGACTTACCCACTTTAACTCTTACCTACATGTGCGAAACACTTTCGATTATCGATGCACATGTGAAGGGGGATCATTTCTGAAATCACAAAACTATCAAGGTGTTAAATGTTTTTCAAACACATTTTTAGACATTTGAAGTGGTTTTTATGGTTACGATCAAATACCCACAACATCTTTAATCCACAACGTTATTGTTGTCAAAAGGGTGGTTAGGTTTAAGTCCTATGATCCAACCAAAACCGGAGGGATCTTCCCACGGACAATCCAATAGATTATTAGAAGTCCTTAGGAACGATTGAGTAGAATGTGAACGTAGATGAATGCAGACTATGTACTAAAGCTTACACTAGAACAATCACAACAAGGTGCTAGTAATGATGTCTTGGTAAGCGTTGAAGGGGTTGAAGAATGAAAAAGAAATGTAAGGATAAAGGGTGTAATATTTGATCTTATTCAAGTTCGTATTTCCTAACCCACGAAAAATTGAAAGTCCAATTAACCTCAAGTTTTTAATTGTTTTTGGTGATAATAAATGTTTTTGGTATCTATGTCTATTTCAATAAATCACGTAAAAAGGGTAAAAATAGTATAGCTACTTAACCGTAAAACAAGTTGCAATTACCACAATTAAAGCACGAAGTACAAGTTTTTAATGCACAAATTAAAAAATGCTCAACTTGTAGAGAAAATAAAAGTGCAAGGACTAATTATGTAAATTCAGAAAGTAAAAGGACCAAAAGTGTAAAATGTAACAAACTTTAACTACCAAACAACAAACTTTCAAAACTGTCAAACAAAAATGTAACAAATCCAAAATACAAGAACTGAATTATGCAAACCCTAAAAACTTGAAATTAACAAAGCTGATTAACACTTTCCCAATCTTTAAGGACCTAATTGTAATTTAACAAGTAGTTTTAACAAAAACGGGTAACCAAACTTTAATAAGCTCATGTGAGCTTATTAATCAATCAAATCAGTTCTAGTTTTTTCAAAACACTTTAAATCTAATTTAAACTAGGTATCTCAAAGGAAACAGGATGAAACTGTCTTAAACTCAAGTTAGCTTATTCTAATAAGCTCAAAATAAGCTATAAGTTGAATAAGACTCTCACAAATGGATCTTTTGATTGAAAATGATTAAGCTAGTTATCACAAGATTGGAATGTCAAAAATCATGGGAAATGGTTAAGCCAATAAGCTGGAATCTTAAAATAAGCAAAACTGGCTTATCTTTGACTTACGTTGACCAAGAATTTCCAAAAAGCTGATTTTCTAAAAAATGACTTAAAACATGATTGCGAACAGGTTTGTGAAAGAAAAATGTGATGTTTATGAAGTAGAAATGTGGAAATCAGATAAGCAGATTGACTTTATGACAGATAAATGCAAATGCTCAACAACTTATTATTAAGCTGATTTCTTGCTCAATTCAGCAAACTGTATTTTCTCACTTATCAATTCTGAAAGCTCATATATTGGACTTGATCTAGGAGCAAAATTCAGCTAAAAACATCCACTAACAAAGAAATGAGAGATGATTAAAGATTGCTTGTTTTTCTGATGAACACTTGACATAGACTTTTTCTAATCCATTACCTGTTTGAAAAATGTTTTGACTACAAATATTTGTAAAATGACTTATAATGACCTACTGAGTGTATGTGAACTAAAATCAACAAGTTAACACTACTGATTCATAAAAACACCTTCAATCCAAACACTAGTTTTGAACTGATATGAAAACTTTGCAAAGGCTTTTTGATCAAGAGTTCACGAAATCAATTGACACTTATAAAGACTTGTTTAACAACTAAAATGAACCATTAACAAGCCACAAACCAGCAAGATTACTCTATGGAACACTATTATGACTAACTGATGAATATTAAGCTGATTAGACCAAATAAGCTAGATTAACTGAATCAAAAACTATGAAACAACAATCTATCTATCAGATCAAATCAATCACACCAAATTAACTCCAAATCAATCATAATTCAACAATTAAACTTTATATCTAGGAATTGAGCATGGCAAAGCAGTTTAGTGGAACATAAACAAGGAATTTGATGCCTTTTAGCTAGAAGACTCCTTTGATGGAGTAGTTAGGTGCTGAGCCAACTATTATCACCAAAAACATCAACATTCAACAACCATTAACCATCAAATCATCACCATCATCAAGTAATGATCTCCCCTCCAACAATCTGAACATTTGTCAAGAAATGGAACTAGGATGAACTGGTATCAACTGATAAAGCTTCCTAAACACATCAACAAGCTCTATTGATCAAGTATGATCAAAAGACCTAAGTAGCAACAATAGAAGTAGGATAATGCAGAATTGAGAAGTGAATAGAAGTGAAGAATGAAAATTGAAGTTGTATTAATGGTGGAATGTTTGTTACAAAGCTGTTATAGGTCCAACTAACTACCTCAAGTGGTTGTCAATCACTTGAGTTTAGTGACTAACTAGAAATCTAACTGAAATGGAGGGAAAAATATAAAGTGTGTGCAAATTCACACACTAGGGACATTACACAAATGAGGAACAACTGGGCTATTTATAGAGTGATTCTAGAGTTTGTTGGGGATGAGTGACGTGTTGGAGCCAATCCCTAGCTTCCACATGGCCTTGATAGCTCAATTGAAAAATTCTATTGATGAACACAATTGGGGTTTTTCATTTGAATTGATTTTAGACTAATTGGATGGTTGGAGTGTATTCGTCTTGTGATTTAGAGCAAGTTTGATGTAGAATACTTGATCTGAAACTCATTCCTTCACGATATTGATGCTGGGCCCGTTGAAGTATGAATATGCCACATGTCATGTTGTTATCAGTGGAGAAAAGTTCACTTGGATCGTTATCCAATCTCTAAAATATGATTGGCTGAAACAATGGCTAGTGGGGTTACTGTTTGGAGATTTGGTTAATTAATATTATGGCTGTGAGTGGCCAGTTGTTGCTTATGTGGTGATCCTTGTGAATGAAATGAGCTCTTTCCATTGGTCCAAAGAAACACACACGGATTAAACTTGAAGTATCTTCCAAACTTGGCAAATTTAGTCCCTCTTGTTGGCAGATTTATGTTTTAAGCTTGGAACTTCAATACTTTGTCATTTTAGGCCCTTTGACTTTCAAACTTGCACAACAATGATCCTCGAACTTGTTGACTTAATACTTGACCATATTTGACTTTGTTCTTGACTTTCTCATAATTGCACTTTTAGTCCTTCAACTTTGAAAGTTGTCAAGAAAGGTCCTTTGACTTTGATTGGCTTGTCACTTTTCATCCTCCTTTTGTCTTTTCTTCATCAATAAAGATTGAATTCCTTTGTTTACTCCATAATTGTATCATTTTACCTACACAAGCACAAACAACAAAACATACTGATAATACTGCTTTTATGAATCAAAATTAGGTATTTTGCTTTGTGTTTTAGGGTTATTTGGTATATAATTGATATGAGATTTCACTCATATCAAATCCTCTACGCTTGATCATTGCCATGACATCATGTAATGCCACATTTTAAAGCACCAATTTACACTTCTCTCATAATTAATCCACCTTGGCCAATATAGAATGCATATACACTACACTACACTATATGATGCATGATTTTTATTTATACAATGCAATGCAAAGAAAATCAATTCTGTTATTATATTTTTGGATTTTCTTGAAACGGTTTTGATAGAAATAACTCATAAAGAAATCAAAGACTTTAATTCGGGCTTTGGTACCATGAACACTTATCATCCTCAAGTTTCACTTTCCCTATACCAAGCTTAAAAACAAGATCATTGTTATCCATAAGTGAAAGTGCATAACCTCATTCATATAGATTAATTGTGTTACCATTATACCCCCACTTATTATGCCTCTAAGACCGGTTATTTGAGCAAATTGCTTGAGAGCAAATTTGTCATTATTTAAAGCGTGAAATATAAGAAATGTAAAATCTCAAAATAAGGAAGCACAGTATTAATCCTAAGTAACCATCTCATCCATTACTTGAAAAACCGCCCACAATTAACATAAGTACGACTAAAAATAATAAGTCATTAGTTTTATGTCTAAGATCCTTATGTCATGCATTAATAAGTAGCTACACACTCGCTAAGAAAAAAAAATAAAACTCACGCAATAATTTATATCCGCCTCCTTTTTGAGACCTTGGATCTTCAATCCCGCAACCCGTCAAGGTAATATTGGATTGAAGCAACTATTAAATCCCCGCAACCCTTGTGAGAGTAATATTAGAATTAAATAGCTACTATAATTAACACTTCACTGTCCCTCTTGGGAGTCTTGTATAATTAATTTTTTCTTCTTTTTTTAAATCTTTTTTTTCTAGCCACTCATTTTTTTTCATAAGCCGCTCTTATTTTTCTTTATTCCTCACAAAGAAAGTTGAAAAGAATAAAAGGAAAAACACCAGCTAATTATTAAGCATGACATAAGTCTAATACACATAAAACGTTCTAACTTAGAATCTTAAGACGTACTTATACCAACTACAAATGATTAGTCAAAAATGAATAAGAGACTACAAACCAATTAACACCGTTCTTGATTATTTATTAACATATATACATGCGTTGACAAAAAAGTAAAGGTTACGAAAGGGGATATAAAGGCCACAAGTAATTAATATGAGGTTTATCTAGCCCGTTACACTTACTTCAAACTCTATAATCTCTTGTTCTCCACAGTTTAAAATATCAAATAATGAGACTAGTGGATGCTGAGCCTAATAAACCAATAAAGGTTTACATGGTTAATGATACTAGCTAGAGAATGCTTGGATAAGCAAAATCGGGTTGAGTCAAAGTATCCATGGCGGGCCTAATATGTCAAAGATATCTAAACTTGTTAAACCATGTCCTTTATTATATTTTTTCCTTTTTATATATTTTTGAAGAAAAATAAAAGAAATATAAAATGCAAATGTGTTATGCAAATGAAAAATGATTAATGCAAAAATTATGAATGCTTATTTTTGGTGGCCAAAGTAGATCAAAAATTTGAAAAATGTCAGAAAAATTAATTTCCAAGTTATCATGAAGTCAATGACAAAGTTCTAGGTAAGGTCACTTCGATAGAAGACCCCCTTACACTTAAAATAAACATTTTCCTTAATGTTTAAGAGTATTGGAGTAAACTCCCCTACACTTATGACATTAATAACTTTGTTTAACCCAAGCTAAGGAAATGTCTACTATAGTGAATTCATTTCTAAGCACAATGTGGTTTGAAAATCACAATAGTAAGAAAGTGAACCCGATACAAGGGCCTCCTCTATAAGCTCCAATGCATGCAATGAGAGATAGCAACCCTACAAACATCAAGAAGACAAAAGAGAGGCATCCTCCTACACTTCTTCTCAACTATAAACCCTTTATTTCTATCCTACCACACTCTAGTCTAAAAACTGTAAGCCTAGTTATTCAACCTTGATTTATGGAGTCTCTAGCTCGATTTCTTCACACAATGAATTAATTCATGGGGAAAATGGGGATCTCTTGGACCATTTCTACGGAAATGTCCTCCCCAAAGTAATGCTTAACACGGTGACCACTTGTGACAATCCGTCAATTTCAGGTCGTTATTTTAATCTCGACTATTACGTATTACGTGTTTACTTTAATGAGAATTTAAAATTTATCGACTAACCGAGAAGGTTATGACTTGAAACTAGCGTAAAAATGTCGATTAGATGAAAACCGTCAAGGAATATGTTAGGTGTCGATATTATATTCTCAAATAATCATAAAAATGATTTTTATTATATTTAATCTTTATTTCTCGTGTTTTACGTTTTAACGAATGACGATAACTATTAGTGATCGCGATACCGACGGATGCCCAAAAATTTACGTTTTATTATCGAATGTCTCGATATTTAATATTTTTGATGTTTTCTATTTAATTGCGTTTTAAGTCGTGTCGAAGCCTTGTTATTATATTTTCAAGCGTTTTAAGTCGTGTCAAAGCCTTGTTATTATATTTTCAAGCGTTTTAACTTTCGAAAAGTATTTTTACGAAACCCGAGCCCTATAAATATTTTCCAAATTTATTTCTTGACATTTCCCGCTACTTAAGTGAATATTTACATTTTAATCCCAAGAGAATGCAATTTTGATAAAAATTACCCAAACCTTGGACTATATAAAGGTTTTCTACTATCTATTTTATATTAAACAATTCATTTCTTACAAAAAAAAATCAAATCTCTCTCTTTCTCCTTCATTTGACCGTCCACCCCCCAACACCCCAAACCCTTGATTTTTGATTTTCTACTTTGAATCTTCCAAATCTAAAAGAAGACCCATTTTGGAAATTCAACAAGCTTCAATTTGGTATAAATTTTTCTAACATACATCCACTAAATTTTTCATTTCAATTTTTGATGAATAACATGTTGTTTGATCCATTTTTATGGTGAAACATGTGTTAATATTATTATATTTGTAGTGGGATGTTGTTGCATGTTATTTATTTTGAGTGGGTTAATTTTTGGATGATCATTCTAGGTTGTTAGGAGTTAGATGGATGTGTTAGGATGATATTAGGATGATATTAGGAGTATAGAAATTGTTGGAATGGGTTGAAATATTGATTTTTAACTAGTCATTTTAGACCAGTAGGTAAAAGGGTGTTTTTGAAAGTATTAGGTCTAATTATGAAATGGGATGATGTGATATTGTTGTAGTAATCTTCAAGACGCTCGTTTTGCCGCTTGAATGAGCTTCTAACTCATTACGAGCGAAATGTTATGCTAGTTTTAGTATTCGTGTACCGGGAGACGAGTATCGACACAATCCGAAAATTGTTGTCGATATTTGGATCGAATCTCGGGGACTATAAAATGAGTTTTAAAAATGTTCAAGGACTGTTGTAAGTTGATAAACCTCAGGTCATGAGTCTATTTTCAAACCCGAGTGTCGGTTTTGCAAACGGAATTGTTTAGATAAGTCAAAATGGTTTTACAAGTCAAAGGCGTAAAACTGTCCGGTATTTGTAACACAAAGACGTGTCGGGCAGAAGGTCTTAGAAGTAATATTTTTGAATGAAACTTAAACTGAGTCTTATTCATATTATGTGTGAGTTTTTCACCAAGTTTTGTCGAAATCGGACAAGTCTGGATAGGTTAGATTGGTGTGTACATTTGGAGTGTAAATGCTGATTGGTATTTTGGACACGTAGTTCAATACTTGTGTGGCGTGAGTTGAGTATTCACTAATGGACATGGTGACTTACCCAAGTGTTAAGTCATTATATAAATGACTTAGTTACTGGTCCGAGGGAAGTAAAATGATGGTTTGACTTGCGTTGACTTGGCGTCTTATGACGGGTCAATGTCGAGAGTGCAAGTGTTTAAAAGAATAGTGTTGAATAAAAGGGTATAGAAGTACAATTATATTGTTAATTTTTCGGGATTTTCATGGTTATATGAAATTGAGTTTCGTATTATTTAAGTATTATTTATACTTGAGTCGTTTATTAACGAACGCGCATTATTTGGTAGGTTGCGATCTTTGTGTTTAACGGGCATGACAAATCGTCGGTGATCGTCACATTACTACTATCGTACCAAGGTGAGTCTATAGCCTCGCTTTAACATGTTTACTTGTTTTATAAAACCCGTGAGGGGGATAACATGCTTGTTCTATTAAAACAAAAGGGGTACAATGAGAAGTTGTGGAAACCCTTATTGTTGGAAAAGCATTTATTATAAATGAAGGGTACAACGAGAAGTTGTGGTAAACCCTCTTTCTTTTAAAATTGAACACAAAGTACCCGATTGTATGCTTAGATGAAAGTTGTAATAAATTTTTGCTCTAGCCTTAAAAGACCCATGAATCGTGAATTGTTAATCGAAAGGAACGCTAATACTATGGATAGATATATCGGGGTGACACCCAGTCCGGTCGCGACTAGCTATCGCGTGGTGTTGTGATGCACCAGTAATGAAATATCGGATGCAATTGTATAAGAGAAATATACGCACTTGGCTAGGTGTGTTGGGCTGAAATAATATATGTTAAGGTTCAATGTCACGAGACTTATGAAATAACAACGATAATTATGTCTGATCCACATGATTGTCAACCACGGAAGGTTTATTCAGAATACTTGTGTTCGTTTATTTAATTTAAACTCTATAGATTCACTCAACATTTTTGTTGACTTTATAGCATGTTTTATCTCAGGGCCATGAAGAAGGCACTCAAGGAAGGCGGTTTCATGCAGCTTGGTAAATTAAAATGTTTTGGCTCGCTTTTCCAAACTATGTCCATTCAAAGAAACTTTTATCGTTTGGTTGGTTGTGTAAACTTTAAAACTATTTGGGACCGTGTGTGAACTGTTTTATCTTTAAACAAATGAATGGATGTATGTTTTATTAAAACGACTCATTTTGAGGCGTTTTCTATGATATTGAGATTGAACCATGATAGTAACACCCAATGACCCTTCCGCTGCTACGACCCGAAATTGGGGGTGTTACAGATTGGCATCAGAGCTCAAGTTATAGAGAACGAAAAGATTTTCCAAAAATAAAATTTTGAAATCTTTTGACTATAACATCTGCAAGCGAAACCTCTGAGTTGCCAATGGACGAGAATAAGAAAAGTATATATATGTTATACATATTTAATTATTATTTATGGTTAAAGCATAATGGATTACATTTATTTATTTATAAATGTTTATTATTTGTTTATTATAATACTAATACGTGATTTACAAAACGACGCTGATTGTCACAATAGAAATCCCTGTCTTTTGACTCATTCCTCGTGAATCTCCATTCCTTGTCCAAATTCTTTTTTTTCTATCATCCATTCTTGTTTCTTTTCATCTATCTATTCTTATTTTGTGTTATTCATGTTTTGTTATCACAAGCGTTGAATGAATAATCATTTTGATGTGAATTATGTAACAGGATCATGCCGCCAAAACAATTGACTGAGACTCAGTTGCGTGCTATAGTAGCTGATCAATTTCAGGTCTCTATGAATGCATTTATGGCAAATATGAATAATGGAGCCGGTGGATCTGGTGGAGCTGGTGGATCTGGTGGAGCTGGTGGATTCGGTGGAGCTGGTGGATCTGGTGGAGCTGGCGATACTGAAACTAGCACTACTGGAGCTGGTAATGCTGGAACTGGCACTACTGGAGCTGGTAATATTGGAGCTGGTAATACTGGAGCTGGTAATACTGGAGCTGGCAATGCTGGTGCTGGAACTGGTGATGCTGATAGACCAGTGATTCCTGAAAACAAGAAGTGTAATTATACCTCGTTCATGAAATGCAAACCTCCAACTTTTAAGGGTACTGAAGGTGCTGTTGGGTTAATGCAATGGTTTGAAAAATTGGAATCCGTGTTTCGATTTAGTGGAAGTGAGGAAGGAGACAAGGTGATGTTTGCCTCTGCTACTCTTCAAGGGCGAGCATTAACTTGGTGGAATGGAAGAATGGCATCAATGGGTATGGATGCTGCTTATGCTACACCTTGGGTTGAGGTAAGAAGGTGGATGACTGAGGAATTATGTCCAAGGAGTGTTATTCAGAGGTTAGAACAGGAACTATATCAGCTGAGATTGAAGGATACTGACATCGATGGATACACAAACAGATTCCATGAACTTGCTCTACTTTGTCCAAACAAAGTTAACCCAGAATACTTGAAGGTGGAGCAGTATATTCTAGGCTTACCTACCAGCATCCATGGTGATGTGACCTCATCTAAACCTGCCAATATTGATGAAGTTGTTCGTATGGACTACCAACTAATGGGTCAAATCATCCAAAACAAGGCTGATGGTGTTAATGAAGGTAATAAAAGAAGAGCTGAAAATGATAGTGATGATCGTGGTGATAACCGTCAATCTCACAATAGGAATCAAAACCGAAGGAGGGGTAATGCTAATGCGATGACTGAAACTGCATCTACTGATAAGGGAACCAGATGTCAACGCTGCAAGAAGTCTCATACTGGTGAGTGTGCTAAGTGTGGGAAGTGCAACAAGTTAGCTAACAAGACTGAAGACTGTTGGGGACCAGGAAAGAAGGGAGTGACGTGTTTTAACTGCCAAGGTAAAGGACACATTAGGAACCAATGCCATCAACCTCCGAAGAATGCACGTGGTGGAGATAACCAGTGAAAAGCTTATCAGTTGGGTGAAGTTGAAGCGAAGCAAAACCCGAAAGTTGTAACTGGTACGTTTTTACTGAACAACCGTTATGCTACAGCTTTATTTGATTCTGGTGCGGACAAAAGCTTTGTGTCTACAAGTTTTAGTACCTTAATTGATATCAACCCGGTCGAATTAGACGCGAGTTATGAGGTAGAACTAGCTGATGGTAAATTAGTGAGTACCAATTGTGCGCTCCTAGGATGTTCTATTTATCTCTTGAACCGTATTTTCAAAATAGACTTGATGATTGTCGAATTGGGAAGTTTTTATATTATTATCGGAATGGATTGGCTATCCAAGTATAACGCGTCTATCTTGTGTGGAGAAAAGAAAGTTAGGATTCCCTTGGATGACAAGACCATGGTTATCGAAGGTGATCAACGTAATTCATGACTAAAAATTGTTTCGTGCATTAAGGCTCGAAAGTATATCGAAATAGGTTGTGAGTTATTCCTAGCTAAAGTAGTGGATAAGGAATCGAAGGAGAAACGTGCCGAAGATGTACCTGTCATCCGTGACTTTCCTGAAGTGTTTTCGGAAGATTTGCCTGGACTTCCGCCTCCAAGGCAAGTAGAATTCCAATTTGACCTAATTCCTGGTGCTGCACCCGTGGCTCGTGCGCCATATCATTTAGCACCATCTGAGCTGAAGGAGTTATATGTGCAATTGTAAGAGCTATCTGATAAAGGTTTTATACGACCGAGTTTGTCACCTTGGGGAGCTCCTGTCTTATTCTTTAAGAAGAAAGATGGTTCGTTCCGTATGTGTATTGATTACCGAGAGCTGAATAAGCTAACGATCAAGAATCGTTATCCGCTTCCAAGAATTGATGATTTATTTGATCAACTTCAACGTTCTCGTGTTTTCTCCAAGATTGATCTTCGTTCTGGTTATCATCAACTTCGCATACGTGAGGAAGATATTCCTATTACGGCGTTTAGAACTCGTTATGGTCATTATGAGTTTCTGGTTATGCCTTTTGGTTTGACTAATGCACCTGCTGTATTCATGGATTTAATGAATCGCATTTGCAAGCCGTATCTTGATAAATTCGTGATCGTTTTCATAGATGATATTCTAATCTACTCCAAGATCAATGAAGAGCATGCTGAACACTTAAGGATTATCTTGAACTTGTTGAAGAACGAAAAGTTGTACGCTAAATTCTCAAAGTGTGATTTTTGGCTTAATTCTGTACAATTTCTCGGACATGTGATTGATAAAAGTGGAGTACATTTTGATCGTGCAAAGATCGAAGCCATCAAGAATTGGAGTGCTCCGACTACTCCAACCGAAGTACGTCAATTTCTAGGTTTGGCTGGTTATTACCGAAGGTTTATTGAAGGATTCTCTTTGATATCGAAACCATTAACTAAGCTGACTCAGAAGAACAAACCGTATGTGTGGGGAGATGATGAAGAAGAAGCTTTCCATACCCTGAAGATGAAACTCTGTAGTGCGCCGATTTTATCGTTACCTGAAGGAAGTGAAGACTTTGTTGTTTATTGTGATGCATCTCTTCGAGGATACGCTGTCGTTCTCATGCAACGTGAAAAGGTGATAGCATATGCCTCTAGACAATTAAGGAAGAATGAGGAGAACTACACAACCCATGACTTAGAATTGGGCGTTGTGGTTTTTGCTCTGCGACTTTGGAGACATTATCTTTATGGCACGAAGTGTACAATATTCACTGATCATAAAAGCCTACAATACATATTGGATCAAAAGGAGCTGAATATGAGGCAACGTCGATGGGTTGAAGTCTTGAGTGATTACGACTACGAAATTCGTTATCATCCAGGAAAGGCGAACGTGGTAGCTGACGCGTTAAGTCAAAAGGAAAGGGAGAAACCGATTCGAGTGCGTGCTTTGGTGGTGACAGTTCATAATGACTTACCTGAGCAGATTCGAAACGCACAAATCGAAGCGTGCAAGAAGGAAAATATTGCAGCCGAAAGATTTAGAGGAGACGGTGAAACATTTGAGACGCGAGCCGATGGTATCAAATGTTTGAGAGGTCGAATCTGGTTACCATTATATGGTGGACTGAGAGACTTGATTATGTTAGAATCTCATAAGTCCAAGTATTCTATTCATCCTGGATCGGACAAAATGTACCAAGACTTGAAAAAGTTATACTGGTGGCCGAATATGAAAGCTGATATTGCAACATACGTCGCGAAATGCTTAACATGTGCAAAAGTGAAAGCTGAATATCAGAAGCCGTCAGGATTACTTGTCAAACCTGAAATTCCAATCTGGAAATGGGAGCGAATTACGATGGACTTCATCACAAAACTCCCAAGGACACCGTCTGGGTTCGATGCAATTTGGGTTATTGTCGATCGTTTAACTAAATCCGCTCATTTTATTCCAATCAACGAGAGGTTCGGTTTGGAGAAACTCGCCGATATTTATCTGATGGAAATCGTGTGCAAGCATGGTGTTCCTATTTCAATCATTTCCGATAGAGATAGTCATTTTGCTTCTGGATTTTGGAGATCACTTCAAAAGTCATTAGGAAACAATTTGGATATGAGCACAGCCTATCATCCGCAAACTGATGGGCAAAGCGAAAGAACAATCCAAACTTTGGAGGATATGCTACATGCTTGTGTGATAGACTTTGGAAGTAGCTGGGATAAGCACTTACATTTGGCCGAGTTCTCGTACAATAACAGTTATCACGCGAGTATTAAAGCTGCACCTTTTGAAGCACTTTATGGGAGAAAATGTAGATCACCCGTTAGCTGGAGTGAGGTTGGAGATGCCCAACTCACTGGACCAGATTTGATTAGAGAGACGACGGAGATGATTGTTCAAATCAAGAATAGGTTGTTGTCTGCTCGAAGCCGACAGAAGAGTTATGCGGATGTGAGAAGAAAACCATTGGAGTTTAACGTGGGAGATAAGGTTATGTTAAAGGTATCACCATGGAAAGGTGTTGTACGATTTGGAAAATGTGGGATGTTGAGTCCTCGTTATATCGGACCATTCAAGGTTACATCTAGAATAGGACCCGTGGCATACCAACTTGAACTACCACAAGAACTGTATGGGATTCATAACACATTTCACGTGTCGAACCTGAAGAAGTGTTTATCCGATGAAGAACTCATTATACCGTTAGACGAGGTTAAGGTTGATAAAAAGTTGCACTTTATTGAGGAACCAGTCGAGATCATGGATCGCGAGGTCAAGAAACTAAAGCAAAGCCGAATACCTATTGTCAAAGTTCTATGGAACTCTCGGAGAGGACCAAAGTTTACTTGGGAACGAGAAGACCAAATGTGGAAGAATTACCCTCATCTCTTTGATTTCAACAAGCGATCGGGCAAGAACGCTAGTTGATCTTCGAGGGCGAAGATCCTAATTTGGTGGGGATGATGTGACAATCCGTCAATTTCAGGTCGTTATTTTAATCTCGACTTTTACGTATTACGTGTTTACTTTAATAAGAATTTAAAATTTATCGACTAACCGAGAAGGTTATGACTTGAACTAGCGTAAAAATGTCGATTATATGAAAACCAACAAGGAATATGTTAGGTGTCGATATTATATTCTTAAATAATCATAAAAACGATTATTATTATATTTAATCTTTATTTCTCGTGTTTTACGTTTTAACGAATGACGATAACTATTAGTGATCGCGATACCGATGGATGCCCAAAAATTTACGTTTTATTATCGAATGTCTCGATATTTAATATTTTCGATGTTTTCGATTTAATTGCGTTTTAAGTCGTGTCGAAGCCTTGTTATTATATTTTCAAGCGTTTTAACTTTCGAAAAGTATTTTTAAGAAACCTGAGCCCCGTAAATATTTTCCAAATTTACTTCTTGACATTTCCCGCTACTTAAGAGAATATTTACATTTTAAACCCAAGAGAATGCATCTTGGACAAAAATTACCCAACCTTGGACTATATAAAGCTGTTCCACTATCTATTTTATATTAAACAATTCATTTCTTACAAAAAAAAATAATCAAATCTCTCTCTTTCTCCTTAATTTGGCCGTCCACCCCCCAACACCCAAACCCTTGATTTTTGATTTTCTACTTTGAATCTTCCAAATCTAAAAGAAGACCCATTTTGGAAATCTAACAAGCTTCAGTTTGGTATAAATTTTTCTAACATGCATCCACTAAATTTTTCTTTTCATGTTTTGATGAAGAACATGTTGTTTGATCCATTTTTATGGTGAAACATGTGTTAATATTATTATATTCATTGTGGGATGTTATTGCATGTTATTTATTTTGAGTGGGTTAATTTTTGAATGATCATTCTAGGGTGTTAGGAGTTAGATGGATGTGTTAGGATGATATTAGGAGTATAGAAATTGTTGGAATGAGTTGAAATATTGATTTGGTATGATTTTTAACTAGTCATTTTAGACCAGTAGGTAAAAGGGTATTTTTGAAAGTCTTGGGTCGGATTATGAAATGGGATGATGTGATATTGTTGTAGTAATCTTCAAGACGCTCGTTTTTCCGCTTGAATGAGCTTCTAACTCATTACGAGCGAAAAGTTATGCTAGTTTTAGTATTCGTGTACCGGGAGATGAGTATCGGCACAATCCGAAAATTGTTGTCGATATTTGGATCGAATCTCGGGGACTATAAAATGAGTTTTAAAAATGTTCAAGGACTGTTGTAAGTTGCTAAACCTCAGGTCATGAGTCTATTTTCAAACTCGAGTGTCGGTTTTGCAAACGGAATTGTTTAGATAAGTCAAAATGGTTTTACAAGTCAAAGGCGTAAAACTGTCCGGTTTTTGTAACACAAAGACGTGTCGGGCAGAAGGTCTTAGAAGTAATATTTTTGAATGAAACTTAAACTGAGTCTTATTCATATTATGTGTGAGTTTGTCACCAAGTTTCGTCAAAATCGGACAAGTCTAGATAGGTTAGATTGGTGTGTACATTTGGAGTGTAAATGCTGATTGGTATTTTGGACACGTAGTTCAATAGTTGTGTGGCGTGAGTTGAGTATTCACTAATGGACATGGTGACTTACCCAAGTGTTAAGTCATTATATAAATGACTTATTTACTGGTCCGAGGGAAGAAAAATTATGGTTTGACTTGCGTTGACTTGGCGTCTTATGACGGGTCAATGTCGAGAGTGCAAGTGTTTAAAAGAATATTATTGAATAAAAGGGTATAGAAGTACACTTATATTGTTAATTTTTCGGGATTTTCATGGTTATATGAAATTAAGTTTCGTATTATTTAAGTATTATTTATACTTGAGTCGTTTATTAACGAACACGCCTTGTTTGGTAGGTTGCGGTCTTCGTGTTTAACGGGCATCACAAATCATCGGCGATCGTCACATTACTACTATCGTACCAAGGTGAGTCTATAGCCTCGCTTTAACATGTTTACTTGTTTTATAAAACCCGCGAGGGGGATAACATGCTTGTTTTATTAAAATAAAAGGGGTACAACGAGAAGTTGTGGAAACCCTTATTGTTGGAAAAGCATTTATTATAAATGAAGGGTACAACGAGAAGTTGTGGTAAACCCTCTTTCTTTTAAAATTGAACAGAAAGGAGCCGATTATATGCTCAGATGAAATTTGTTATAAAAGTTTGCTCTAGCCTTAAAAGACCCATGAATCGTGAATTGTTAATCGAAAGGAACGCTAATACTATGGATAGATCTATCGGGGTGACACCCAGTCCGGTCGCGACTAGCAATCGCGTGGTGTTGTGATGCACCAGTAATGAAACATCGGATGCAATTGTATAAGAGAAATATACGCACTTGGCTAGGTGTGTTGGGCTGAAATAAAATATGTTAACGTTCAATGTCACGAGACTTATGAAATAACAATGATAATTATGTCTGATCCACATGATTGTCAACCACGGAAGGTTTATTTAGAATACTTGTGTTAGTTTATTTAATTTAAACTATATAGATTCACTCAGCATTTTTGTTGACTTTATAGCATGTTTTATCTCAGGTCCATGAAGAAGGCACTCAAGGAAGGCGGTTTCATGCAGCTTGCTAAATTAAAATGTTTTGGCCCGCTTTTCTAAACTATGTCCATTCAAAGAAACTTTTATCGTTTAGTTGGTTGTGTAAACTTTAAAACTATTTGGGACCGTGTGTGAACTGTTTTATCTTTAAACAAATGAATGGATGTATGTTTTATTAAAACGACTCATTTTGAGGCGTTTTCTATGATATTGAGATTGAACCATGATAGTAACACCCAATGACCCTTCCGCTGCTACGACCCAAAATTGGGGGTGTTACACCACTCACTTTGAAATTTGGGCCATTTGGTTGTGATAACTAAATAGTCCCATATGGAAACACTTGAGAAATAGTGACTGGAACCGCCTATCGATAGATAGCAGGTTGCTTCCAAGCTCAAACCATTTGAAACGGAATTGCGACTTTTTTTCTTGTTATTGATAGAGTGGTATTCCCCGCCCCTGTCAAATAAAGTAGAGGGAGAGTCTTTCTCCAATGAGAATCAAGAAAGTTTTTGGGCAAGACAAGAAAGGAACTCGCCCTTTGACACCAAGGGATAAGAGCGGATTGCTGGCGATGACTTGGTGAAGGGAATCTATGAGAGAAGGTTCTCGACGAACCGGGTTCCGATCG
Organism: Glebionis coronaria; assembly: GCA_025667525.1. Taxonomy (NCBI): domain Eukaryota; kingdom Viridiplantae; phylum Streptophyta; class Magnoliopsida; order Asterales; family Asteraceae; genus Glebionis; species Glebionis coronaria. The sequence goes on from CM046876.1 coordinate 225,936,166, forward strand.
AATAGAGCGCGGAGCCAACGAGTTCAGTCGAACAACGTAACGAGTCTAAGGGCGCTTGAAAGGAATGGACGCGCGAAGGAAAATGAAATATGAAATAAAAAGATGCTTTGGGAGTGTGAGATAGGCGGACAGGGAGTACGCAGCCGAACAACCGCAGGGGCTTCCAGCAGTGATAGCTGAACTAACCAGATGGGCCGCCCAAAACCTGGAGCTGACATTGAAATCGGAAATCAACGTCGGACCCCGGCTATCCGAAGAAGGCAGACTGAAGCGGAGGAGCAGAAAATGCAACACAACAAGGGGCGAACCAAAGGCTTGCGCGAAGGAAGAAGCGAATCAATCAGAATGGAGACAGGGAGGAGAGGTAAAAGATATATTTTCGAGCCTGAACAGATAAGCAACCTTCTATCTGGCCTCTGTACCAGTAGTGGAGTGGTTTGCTATTTTCAATCAGAAAAGGAAGATTGAGCAATGCAAAGGAGAAAGAAGTTGTCCCCTCTTCTCTGGGAACCCGCCGCCGCATATGTCGAAAAAGAGGGAGCGGGGAAGGAAGAACAACCATTTTACTTTGGCACACGAGGTGGCGGGTTTGGCTAGGTAACATAATGTAAATGTATCGGACTGCAAATCCTGGAATGACGGTTCGACCCCGTCCTTGGCCTCGAGGAGTGGTGAGCAGCACGGAACTTGAATCAATCTTTTGGCATATAATATAGGGGGCTAGAAATCCACAGACAACATTCTGGAACTTCCAAACCAAAGAAATGCAACAGGAAATGAAATGTTACGCTTCAATAGAATGAATTCGGTAGTATTCTACCCTATGGTAGATCTAAGGTCCTGTGCCACTTGAACTCAAATCTATCTTACCTTCAATCCATCGTTGTCCAGCCAAGCCAGCCCATAACAAAATGTAGACCGGCTGACACAACCGAATTGATTGAGGAAAAGGAAAGCCCAGCGACCAAGCACTCCCGCCCCCAAAAGCGGTGACCGAAGCCAGGTTGTCGAGGACACGTCTGAAGAGGAGGCCGACGGCCTCTTAGTTTATCACCCTACCCACTAATGGACTATGAGGGGGGAAGGTGAACGGGAACCGACCGAAAACCCGAACCGCTTGACCCCTTCATACTCGATTCATTAGGGTTGGGGATGGATGGAACCAATCAGAAGTGAAAATCGCGCAAGCGAAGCCGGGAAACGGGCCGCAGCGCAACAACTAGGACTCGTGTCGGAGGACTTTTGAGCGTGAGCTACCACTCATGCAGCGACAAGGACCCGCAACTCTCGAAGGGGCCACCAACCACCCGAATCACTGTAGCAAACTCTCCCTTTACTTTACTCAATGGATAGCGCTTATTCTCTTTCAATCAACAAAATGAGAAATGGGGGAGAAAGAAAGAGGTCTTTATTGAAGAGGCTTTGCACCCGGAATAGGACTAATGCAGATCCAGAAGAATGGGTCTGGGCTTTCGAAAAGATGAATATGCAAAGGGTAAGGTAAAGAGAAAGTCTTTTGAACAACCAACCTGACATAAGGATTCTAGCTCGCCCACTTAGAGCAGATGGAGATTCTCGGACGGGGAAAAGCGGCACTCGACATCTATTAAACAAGACCAAGAACAAAGCCATACCATGCCCTCGGGAGAAACTAGTGATGATTGCCATGAATGCAGCCCTCGAGGACGTGTACAAGAAGGTCTTTGCCGATTCGTATCAACATGGTGCACCTCAGAGGGGCGTGAAAAGGCCGTGGAGACTTTGACCGAATGAATAGGGATCAATTGATAGACATTTTTTTTTGAGGAAGAGAATCCAGGATGAACGCTTTTTTCATTCGCTATGCGCTGACTGGAT